>VSWD01000012.1:56000444-56256209 GCA_033119305.1 Pinctada imbricata | reverse complement strand
AGACATTTAATTAATGTTCTTCATCTCAGAGAATTTTTTGTAAGTATACCCCCTAAAATTGGATGTAATTTAACAAGGGGGTCACCTGCATTGATGACCTTTACTGCAAATACTTTGTTCATGGAGACGTATTTCTGTAAAGAATGCGAAAGTACACACTTTAATCTTCTGAAATAATGCCAATTCAAATCCAACGTTGAGATAGGATAACAGCACAGGCCTGATTCTTGAAATTGGGTGTAAAAACACCACCAAAACTTTTCAAGAACAGATAACTCCTGCAATGATACTCTTTTCGTCTTTATCATACCGTGATTATGTTAAGATAAGATTGAATATTGTGTTGATTGAGCTATATACAACATAATTCCTTGACAAATGGCTTTAAATTCCTTTTTAAATCAAAATTTTCTGTATTTTGAACGAGTCAGAAAAACGTAAGGTTCCAGTTAGGGGGTTGGGTACTTTCGTATCCCAAAATTTTCATCCATCAGAGAGTTTCACGACAAATGATGATGTTATAGATAGAAAATAGAATAATCTTTCCAGTAGGACCACATTTGCCAAGTTCAAGACATTTCAAATTTCATTATTATGCTTCCTTTAGGTATACAGGTAGTAATTATTTCGAACGAGTCGCTTCCCTTCTGAGGCCACCCAAAGTTTGACAAGGAGTAAAAGATAGCGCTTCTGTGATTGGATAATATTCATTCATACAGATATGAAAGAAAAGTACTGATTGTGGACTTTCATTGCATGTACAGCATTTTCATGAAATTTATTTAAGATAGAAATATTTAGGGGTGCCAAATGGGGGTAATTTTTTTAGTTGAAACAGTTCATTTCATCCCCCCTTTTTTCAATCAAAATTTAAGGGGAGAAAAGCAACGTTAACCCCCAAATTTTTTTTGGTCAAAAGTAAGATAATTTATTAATCTCTGTTATGATGATTAGCATATTTTTCAAATCAACTTTTTTTACTGAGTTATGGAGGCCCAATGGGGATAACCCCTTCCCATAGAACTCTATGTTAAAGGGACCGAATAAATAATTACTACCTTCATACCTAAAAAAGGGTGTCAATTTGGCAAACGTAGTTTCAGAATGTACTGCTGAGATTATTTTATCAGCCAAAATTCAAATTGGCTCCATTCAAGACTAACTTTTTAATATATAGACAATTTGAATAAAATGTTGGAAAAAAGGGGGGAGGGGCCCCGTAAAATAATTAAAATCTTATTTAAGTAATTAGCTGAAAGGATTATGTGTTTATTTGAATAAATTGATGTGTAAAAGCATATGAAATCGATAAACTTCCTCTGGAATGACATATAAACGTATCTAGGCACTTAAAGTTTTGCCGTCATATGCAGCTGAAAATTTGCTATGGATCTATAGAAATGCCCGCTTGTAAGCAGGAGAGTAGTAATCCTGGCAGCTCTCGCACGAGGAATTGTTCACTGAGTCTTTATCGCTATTTATGTTCAGACATATTTCATAATTTCCGTTAAAATCTTAAGATTTTGCAACATGTTCACATAAATGTAGTAAATTTCAAATTTCATTAAGTTTTATAGAGTTATTCCCCTTTGGAACCTTATACATGCCCTTTTCGTTACCTTGGTTGATTCTGAAAGTTTCCTTGGTACTCAATGAAAGAGTTGATACGTCAAACATAGACATTTAATTAATGTTCTTCATCTCAGAGAATTTTTTGTAAGTATACCCCCTAAAATTGGATGTAATTTAACAAGGGGGTCACCTGCATTGATGACCTTTACTGCAAATACTTTGTTCATGGAGACGTATTTCTGTAAAGAATGCGAAAGTACACACTTTAATCTTCTGAAATAATGCCAATTCAAATCCAACGTTGAGATAGGATAACAGCACAGGCCTGATTCTTGAAATTGGGTGTAAAAACACCACCAAAACTTTTCAAGAACAGATAACTCCTGCAATGATACTCTTTTCGTCTTTATCATACCGTGATTATGTTAAGATAAGATTGAATATTGTGTTGATTGAGCTATATACAACATAATTCCTTGACAAATGGCTTTAAATTCCTTTTTAAATCAAAATTTTCTGTATTTTGAACGAGTCAGAAAAACGTAAGGTTCCAGTTAGGGGGTTGGGTACTTTCGTATCCCAAAATTTTCATCCATCAGAGAGTTTCACGACAAATGATGATGTTATAGATAGAAAATAGAATAATCTTTCCAGTAGGACCACATTTGCCAAGTTCAAGACATTTCAAATTTCATTATTATGCTTCCTTTAGGTATACAGGTAGTAATTATTTCGAACGAGTCGCTTCCCTTCTGAGGCCACCCAAAGTTTGACAAGGAGTAAAAGATAGCGCTTCTGTGATTGGATAATATTCATTCATACAGATATGAAAGAAAAGTACTGATTGTGGACTTTCATTGCATGTACAGCATTTTCATGAAATTTATTTAAGATAGAAATATTTAGGGGTGCCAAATGGGGGTAATTTTTTTAGTTGAAACAGTTCATTTCATCCCCCCTTTTTTCAATCAAAATTTAAGGGGAGAAAAGCAACGTTAACCCCCAAATTTTTTTTGGTCAAAAGTAAGATAATTTATTAATCTCTGTTATGATGATTAGCATATTTTTCAAATCAACTTTTTTTACTGAGTTATGGAGGCCCAATGGGGATAACCCCTTCCCATAGAACTCTATGTTAAAGGGACCGAATAAATAATTACTACCTTCATACCCCAAGGGTACTTTGCGATGAAGCGTCTCGCGGAATGCGATGAAACCCTTGGTGCACCAAGATGAGGGCGGGCAGAAAGAAAGATGAAATAATGGTATGTATTCCTTTAATAAACATAAAATCATGCATGCTGTACAAACAAAATATCCTGATAAAGTGAACCATATCCGTCCCAACGATAAAATTATTTGAAAAGGAAAGAAATTGTTCATTAAGCCATCATGTGTACCTTGTTTACAGTATGCTCTGTACTCAACTCAAGTACATGCAGTGCATGTGTATGTAGCTACATCATACTGTATCGTCGCTATAATAAGATAATATGCACGGATCGTGGTATATCAAATTATATGAATTCGATAAAATTTTAGTATTCTGATTCGTAAGTAAATTGAACAGGCAGGAGGGGGGGGGGGGGGGGGCGTGGGAAGGGAGGGTACCAGTGTAAGTGTACACATGTGTGTTATAAACTGAATGAGAATGAGTCAAAATCTTCACAATGCAAGTGATGTCACAGGTTTATTGATTCATAATTTTTTAATTTCAGATTGACTAAAGGTACATACAGACCTACTGGTTGAAAACAAATGGTATTGGATGTTGCAGTTTACCTTTTATTTACATAACTGAAATGGAGCTGTCTATCTAGAACATAGAAATTTTCAATAAGAAGGTATATTCACTTTGCTTGGAAAATGAAAAAAAAATTGAATACACTGTGTGACTATCAGTTTTGAATGCATATTGGGTTTTCATAGTAGCTATGATAATGCATGCATGCATTTATAATTTATTATTTATGTGTAGCTTGCTATTATTCATTTATTTGTGTCTAAGTTTTCCTTTTCTGAAAGTTGGAAATTGAATTGTGAAGTAAATAGAGGTACACTCCAATGAATAACTTGTAATCTATGATATCATTATGAATTTTAGAGTTAGTAAGTGTTCAATTCTAATCTGATTTTTCTTTTATTTCAGAGATTTCCATTTTCAAATTTATCTGAACCCAAGGAAGGATATGCCAGGCAACAGCTAATTGTTAAACAAGATTTTATTCTTCATTAAAGATAATTCATCGTAATGAAATATTTTGGTTGTCATTGAAGAAAAAAAGTACATAACATCATGATGATCTTCTAAAGTCATTTAGTTGCAGTAAATGGGCTCTATGTTACCCATGGATACATACAAGATTGAAAAGTGTCACATTCAGAAAAAAGAAATAGTTGCACGTTCTTGATTACACATCAGAAATTTCCATTGGAAAAAAAATTCTAGAGTTCCATCTGATATTACGGTGTACATGTATTTATTTCATAAAAATGTTTGAAAGTGAGGCTGCAAGCTGAAGTTGTCATAGCAATTCGTCCGTCTTCTTTCTCATTTTGTGGACATGATGATTCGAGATAATGTTAGTTCTGTGGGATTTATGTAAGAAAATCGGGCATGCACAAACAGCCGCAACCCCCCCCCCAAAAAAAAAGCTGACCCCCCCCCCCCCCCAAAAAAAAAAAGCTGACCCCCCCCCAAAAAAAAAACCCAACAACATTGATCTACATGATTTTTTTTCTCTTTAGAATCACGTATGTGTATCCTTTTGATATTTTAGTAATTATTTGAAATAAGAATTTTTGAGTTTAAAGAAAAAAATCGTCCTCGGTAATAAGCGCCCTGACTCCCCTCGAATCATCACGTGTTTTCTCTGTCGATTAAAAGCAAACAATTTTTTCCCGCTTTTTCACATACCGTTCCTTTATCGCCCCTTTCGGTACCCCTTAAAGAATGTAGAGGTTTCAGTGGGGGGCTCATATTTTTTAAAGTCATCTTCTCGAGACAAGTGCAGTGTACGTAATATTATATCTTGGCAAGATGATTTTATGTACAGAATATATTTTTTAAATCGTGAGGCTTTAACTGGGAGGTGTCGATCGCATTGCAAGTAAATATCAGTTATGAATATTGGAGTTATTTGTTTTCAATTCATGAAAACAGAGCGGATACCATTTTAAGAATGACAACTAGATCAGAATATATCTTCATTAATTCACAGAAATGAACAAAAAAGATAGCATATGTGATTCGAGGCGAGTAGCACGTTAACAGTTTTAAACTATTTCACAGTTTAACAAAATGTTACAAGCGCGGATCTAGAGGAGGTAACATTTAAATTTGCCTCCAAAACATGACGCTGAACTTCTCCTGTTCTTATGCCAGGCTGGAAAACATCCCCCTTCCCCCTCCCATCACATGACGGCTTGGACTGCACCACCCCCTCAGGCCCTGAAACAGTATGCATCCGATTTTAATATAATTATATGTGCGATCATTATATTGATCCTTTAGAGGGTAATTCAGAGATGTCGAAAGAAAATGTCTGACAAAAATTATTGCGGACAGAAATGAATTTGTAATACTTTCCATTGCCCGGACTGACAAAATTAATGAAATGTGAAACAGATTTCGATATTTCTGGGGTATGTGAACTTGTTGTACTCATTGGAAAAAATGTATTTAGCCGATGACTATGAGTATAATTCCTATTCAAAACTACTGATGGTATTTTAATGATACTTTGTGTGTAATTACTTGAAAATACATACAGGAGTCCGAGATATATGGAGAGAAATTTCGAAGTCACCGAAATTCTCGCGAGAATTTAGCAGTGCCAACTGAGAGATAATTACAGAAACTATCTATATTAGATTATTGGAAACAAGGCTTATCTACATGTTCTTCATAGATTGCATAATTTGTGTACATGTGACTCATATCTTTATTTTCAATCGTTCATTCATTTTCTTAATCATAGATTTATATTGGCCTTTTTATGAAAAAAAAATACCACAAGCAGACATTTACCATGCCATCTATGCATGGGTCAAGAATTTTTCTGAAGAATTCCCGATGCCCTTTATGAAAAGTAAGATTGGTGTTATTGCGTTGACAAAAGAAATAAAATGTGAGTCCTGCAATATGAATTACGTCATCGCTAATCTAGCGTCGTAAAGGAAGAGTTAAACATGATGTACAGTATACAGTTGCTAATATTAAAGAACGTACTAACGCAGTGAATAGACATGACTTGGTAAATTCTCACAGACACACATATAAAATAAAAATGTCAAATTTAAGGTTTCGGGTCCGTATAATCATGATTATTGAAAATATGTTGCATTAGCTTCAATATTTCGCCCGTCTCAAGCGTTATTTCTATTCGATAATTTTTGTGTATTTAATAACCGAATAGAAATAACGAGTGAGACGGGCGAAATGTTGAAGCTAATGTTGCATGTGTTCATGTCTAATATTTAAGAAATAAAAAATGACAAGCCGGGCTCTATTGTCTCATAATGCCCGAGCGTCCTCAGCCAATCACATTTATTACCGAGCGGCGTCAGCGTATCATGACTTGGAGGAAGGAGGATTCTGTTACCGATATACAATATAACATAACGTACATAGATAGATCTAGATCTTCTTTGGTTCAAGACTCGATGTAAGGGATTTGGAAGAGGCCGCGCTCTTGATTACTGAGTGTTTAGATTTAATATTCTTATATATATTTTCGTTTTTATTTTCAATTCTTCTGAAAAGTAAGTAAAAGAAAGGGTAAATTGTGTTTAATAGTGTTTATTGCTATACAGAGGTAAAATCTCCTTGAAAAATCATATTTCGCGGTTCACAAAGGCATTTGACGGTAAGAGTTACGTGCTCTTGATTAGCGTCGTTTAAACGTTTGAATTTCGTACTTTGAGTGTGTAATAGTCAATTACTGATAGAAATAGTAAAAGCACCCCCTGTTACTGACAATTAATTGTAAAAAGGCTGTTACTCTCAGAAACTGCGACAATTTTTCTACTAGAAAAGTGCTACCAGACCATTAGCACGGACTTGGTTATTGTCCATGAAATACATATATCATCGAAAACGGCCTTTTTGGGTGTGTTGCATTGAATTTTCCCTAAAAAAACTAAATAGGTTAATATTTTATATGGTCTGGTAGCACTTTTGTTTGAAAGCAGGAAACGAAGAATCGATTGGTATAAAAAACATGAAAAATAAACACGCGCATCAGGGGGTGCTTTTGCAAAGTATGTAGTGTATCGACGCCAAGCTATTTTTAGCAATTTGACAGCTGGGGTCACGTGACATGTGCGATAAAAAATATGGACCGCATTTCGTGACATCATATAATTCAAAATTTACGAAAATTATTTTTGATTTAAGTAGAGGTGAAATGAAAAATATGCTATTAAATCAGATACGCAATTTCATAGCGAAAATGGCCGAAATCTGCCTTAACTATGCTGCGATCGGAAACGTGAGAGGGTTCTGCGCATGTAATCCAGGACAACCATACCATCCGCTACTTGTGTGGCAGATGGCCGTCCTAAATCGGCACCGGTTGCCCTTTTATCTCGTTGATTTGTGTGTGGTCTTTTGTGTTTCATGTTTCTATGGCTTGAGTTAATGTTCCTTGTCACTTTTGCATCTTTTTCTGTGGATGTCTTCTATGTGCTTTTCCATTGGATATTTTGGAGATTTGCTGTGGATGCTGCGACCGAGTGTTGTTGGAGATTCCTTCCTTTCTTCAATGCATTCTAAAATTTATGTTATCAAAATGTCTTGAAATTTCTAAAACATGGGTGCTGTGGTGTCATATCCCACCGATCCTGATATGTCTTTCGGTTCATTTTTGGACATAATAACTTTCACATACTTTGACCATGTTACATTGTTTAGATTGAGGATCACTATCGAGGGTTAAATACCTCACCTGCAAATTTATCCGTTCTTAAATGATGTTATTGAATTTGAAGACATTTAACATTTGTACCACTTGGTGAGTGTCACTGCTGGTGGACCATGGGTCCCAGAGGGCACATGTAACCATGTCCGAACAACTTCGGTGATCTGTTGTTCTAGTAAAGACTTTCTGGAAATTTTACGAAAATTATTGTCAACTTCTTCTGAAATTCGGACCAATACAGGCAACAAAGTATATTACTTTTGGTATTTCACAACCTGCATTTTATGGTGACATAATTAACAAGAAAAAAAGGATCAAAGATAGACAACATAACTATCGAAAATGCGTCAGAATCATCAAATGCCTTTTATACCGTGGGCATGATCATAATGTCACCAGACGGACACTAGTCTTGGTACTTGACCAATCTAGTCTTGTACCAGCGCATCGTTAATACTTGCACTCTGACTGACTGTGACAACGGGACTTCATGACCGGCCCTGTCCAAACCTCTTTAGAGAAGACAGGGCCCCGACCACCTGTCCACTCTGAATGTCAGTCGGACTCCTCGGGTGATAACATACATGAGCTCGGCAGAGCACGGATTGTATTACGTACACTCTCTTTTTATATCCATTTACATATTCATCTGTATTGCCTGGGCCCCTGCGTTTTGCGGTCTTGTTTATGTGTGGTCATCTGGCAGCGAGGAGGTTGTTTTACAACACAATTGTACGTTCTTCGAGACTTCTGGGTAATCGGAAAAGTCGGAGGGTTGTGCGCACGTATTCCAGGATAACCATACCTTCTGCTATTTCCGTGGCAGATTGTCGTCCTAAGTCGGTACCGGTTGCTCATTGGTCTCGTTGGTTTATGTGTAGTCCTTTGTGTTTGATGTTTCTGTGTTGTGCGTTGACGTTCCTTGTCCCTCATGCGTCTCTTTCTGTGCTTGTCTGCTTTGTATTTTTGCATTGGATGTTTTAGGGTTTTGCTGTGAGTGCTGCAACCTGGTGTTGTTGGAGATCCCCTCATTTGTTTCAACGCATTCGAAAATCTATGTTATCAAAATTTCTCGAAAGTTCTAAAACGTGGGTCCTGAAGCGTCATATCCCACCCATCCTGCTACGTCTTTCAGTACATTTTTGGACATAATAACATTCACATACTTTAGCAATATTACATGTACATCGTTTAGATTGAGGATCACTGACGAGGGTTAAGTACCCGAAACGTGCATGTCTGGTCCATGCTGCCAAATTATCTGTTATTAAATGATGCAGGAGACGCTCCCTCTCCCGAGCACCTGGTCTCACTTCGGACTGTTGTTCATTCCGGCGTTCGCAGCCGTTCCGTTGGGAATTCTCACGATTTGGCCTTGCCTTCTCGACTTTGAGACTGAATAACTGTTAGGCACTTCATTGATGTTTATTTAAAACATTGTTCTCCCCTTAGCTACAGAACGCCACTTTTACAGACGGTGTATATCACTAATGCACATCTTATGACAAGGTAGGGTTCTGTGGCTAGGGGGGGGGGGGGGCGAAGTCCCAGAGACGAAAAACTGAAAAAGGGAGGGTAGGTGCTTTTAACGAATCTGTGTTTAGGTCATAGTATAAGCAACTTTCATTTTTTCCATTTTAAAGTCATTTATTTATTCTTAACATGTACAAATGAAATGCACAAAATGTTTGAATGAAATAAAGAAGAGCTTGCTCTTTATTTTTAGACAGTGTGTATTTCGTTATAAATTCCTACTTTGTAGCCAATGAATACAATCATATTCAAGATTTTAAAATTTATAGATTAATTTGAGACCAGTATTTTGAATTTGATTTATAGTATCTTCATTAGACTATAACTATGTTTTAAAGTTTATTGATATCCATATACGTTAGATACTTCTTAATTTTGAACGCCTTTTGATCGATATTAGCTTCTTTTCAACATGGCTACCCCCTACTCTTTGGACTGTAAGTATCTAGATCTAAGCTTACGAAAATAAAAAGTGTGTGAGGAATTTTCCAGTACATTACATTTTAGTAATTATCAAGTTTTTCTTGCGTATTGATCATTGTGTAGAAGAAATACTTTATGAGATACAGTCCTTGTCTTTTCCGCTCCTTTATGTGGGATACAATGCGGGGTCAAGGTGTATGAAAGAGTTTTTGTGCTTTAAATTTTTTTTATCCACTGAATAGAAATGAAAACTAAATGTGTAGGTAGGCAAGAAAAAATTGTGTTCGGTATGAACCATCGGCAAATATACATTTACCTGTCTTTGACGTCTTTAGGGGTTTGTCAAAGATGTTCATTTGAATACTTTTGCTCTGAATAACTCAAGACAATTATGATTCAATGTGCACTCATTCGCCACATATTACATGTATTATCACATCTAGGTTATCGTTTGATTTCATAATGGTTTTAGTATAGGTGCTAAACGTATAGTATATGTCTTAGTTTAACTTTCGTTAATTTTTCATGTTTTTCCTTGTATAAAGACTGAAATGGGAATAACTATTTCATATATGTTAAGCTTCTACTACAGCTCCTAAGATTAGTTTTGATACCTGGAATGAATGGAGTTATTTTAGTCCACTACAATGTTGTCTGTGTATTTGGCTGGATCTGTTATTATGTGGAATGAATGGAGTTATTTCAGTCCACTACAATGTTGTCTTTGTATTTGGCTGGATCTGTTATTATGTGGAATGAATGGAGTTATTTAAGTCCACTACAGTGTTGTCTTTGTATTTGGCTGGATCTGTTATTATGTGGAATGAATGGAGTTATTTTAGTCCACTACAGCGTTGTCTTTGTATTTGGCTGGATCTGTTATTATGTGGAATGAATGGTGTTATTTCAGTCCACTACAGTGTTGTCTGTGTATTTGGCTGGATCTGTTATTATGTGGAATGAATGGAGTTATTTTAGTCCCCTACAATGTTGTCTTTGTATTTGGCTGGATCTGTTATTATGTGGAATGAATGGAGTTATATTAGTCCACTACAACGTTGTCTTTGTATTTGGCTGGATCTGTTATTATGTGGAATGAATGGTGTTATTTCAGTCCACTACAGTGTTGTCTGTGTATTTGGCTGGATCTGTTATTATGTGGAATGAATGGAGTTATTTAAGTCCACTACAGTGTTGTCTTTGTATTTGGCTGGATCTGTTATTATGTGGAATGAATGGAGTTATTTAAGTCCACTACAGTTTGTCTTTGTATTTGGCTGGATCTGTTATTATGTGGAGTCAGCTGAGTAGCTATTGAACACATAATAAATATACAAATACAATGAACCCTGTTATTATTCATTTCTTTAAAAACAAACAATTCATTAAATTATTGCTGTTTGGCAGTTTCTAAATTTATTTTAATGTGAAAATGAATAAACTTTAAGTCATAAGAATTACAGTTTTACATTTGTAACACAAAGAATCCATTCATCATGAATAATAAAGACTACTGATACGAGCTGTCGTTGCTGCCTTAAAGTAATTATATTCCTCGTTTAATGCCTTTATATATGACTGAAAGGCAGACTGATGATCACCACAGATATGCTGACAGATTCCTAGTATCTCCCATGATATTGCTTTATAGTTGCTATCGATATGATCACCGTTATCATGGTGAAGTAATGTATGTAGCTCCTCTAATATGTGACACCGTCTGTGGAAATCTGCTGTTCTAGCATAACTTAATATCAACAAGAAGTTTATGAACACTAATGTAGGTATATACAGGAGATCTGATCCTCTATGTTCTACTTGAGCATGACATTCTAACTGTAGTTCATCTATTGATGTATAAATATACATCTCCACATAGCTCACAAGGAATGATTTGATCCATGTATCATACGTCATTCCATGTTGTCTTGTAGCCATGATGATATCATCATCCAGACTCCACTCGTACATGTATGGCTGGGACTGAAGTCTACGTTTGATGAAATGTAAAATATCTGTTGTTTTATGATAATTCCCTGCCATATATGAACATTTAGCGTAGTGCAAATAGTTCATACAAAAGTATGTGTTTGCTCTCAGTAGGATTCCCTCAGCTGCTAATCTTCTTACATATTGCTTTCTATTATTGCCAAAGTTACGATTTGAATTACTAGCAAATATTAATAATGATTCAGCATATGTCTGTAAAATATGGTCAACACGTATCCTGACTGTACTCCTCATTATCTCAGACTCTGTGTTAATGTTCACGGTGTTATGTAATATTTTTATAATCCTTGTCATGTCTGCAGTAGGAACAGGACTACGAAACCATAACACAATCCACAGCTTTTCTCTCTCGATACGTGACATAGACACATATTCCTCCTCATTATATGACAACATGTGAGCGATGTAAGGTTGTCTTATTATCGATGTTAAGTTTTCATTCAGTGATGGACACCGTAGTAGACACATATAGCCCTCAGCATATAAATCACTTAATACTGATAATAATATCCTCTGATTCTCACCGCATATCTTCCCATAGAACATGTTATTGTCAGGAATGAAAAAGTTCGGACAGTAACCGTCATTCACCCATTTCATCAAGCGACGGAATACATTCCAAAATTTAGATAAAAATGTTTCCGCTGACCAGTTATAAGACTTGTCAGATATTTCCCAAAACACGGCGGTTTTCATAAAGTAAGAACACATGAGCTCACTGACAGAAGGGCTTCGCTTTATAACTTCATTTAAAAACAACTTCATTAATCCATAACATAGAAATTGACAATGATTCATAGAGTAAATCAGTTTCTTCTCTGCTAGAGAGAACGACATCCTCCATTCCAGATCCATCAGTTCACTATATGCCTGTTGTTTACTGTTGATTGGAATAAAAAGACAACCATCATTACATATGTCTTTTAAAACGTCATACGATGGCCAGCCTCTTTCAATAGAACGGAAGACAAAAGATCTCGCTTGATTAGGCCAGAAAGGGTACCTCATAGTATATGCTTCATCACTTTCTCCTCCTATATAGGTGTCGGTCTGACAAGGACCATGTACCTTTGTGTTTCGTGTAGACATGAATGTCTCTCTTATCGACTTACTGCTGAGGTACATATTGTAACCTTTCGGAACTAAAGATTTGAAAACCGTTTCATTGTTTCTATCACAGGTCAGACATCGGAGTAAAGTAAAGCCAGGAGAACATTCCTCATTATCCATATAAAATAAGGATGATGATTTAATGTTTCGCAGAAATGAGATGTTGGAGGATGTGCAAACAAATACATTTTTGTCGACGTACATTACGTCTATATCCGACGATTTAAACTCGAAACCTTCTGACATACTCCCACTTGTTATTATATGTTCTGGTTCAGGCGTATTACAGTCAAGGAGATCTCCGACTTCGTATTTCTGTCGTCGTAGTTTAACAATACGTTCTGGTCCTATAACATCACTCACTATCCTGTATAATCCTTTTGATATAAGACAAACCTCGTCATCACCTGACTCCGCCATTGTTACTTTGATGTGTCTTTTAAGTTTCGTTTTAAATGTGGAAATTTTCAGTTGTGCTATTTATATAATAGACGTAATGCAATTACTATTTTTAAAGTGTCCTACTTTTAAAATTGTTCTATTTTATGTTGTTAAATATCAATGCTACCTTGAATGTTTATATATGCTAAAAAGGGTTCTTTAATCATCTCTTCGTGATCTGCCGTATTGTGTAAACTTTTAGATGTATTATATATATTCATTTGATTTTAATAATACGGCGACAGGAATTAGAAAAAAAAAGCTTTCTGTTTGGTCTTACTTGCGTAGATACTTTGTTTTAGTTCACACCATTTCTGATTGGTTTGTACAATCGGTAATCAGAGATAATTTGTTTTGCAATTATAAGGAAAAATACATTTAAGTTAAAGAAGATCCTGACAATAATCTCAACAGCACTCACAATAGAGTACAAAATTAAGCATCGACGGACCCCTAGCATGCTAGAGGTGGGACCAGGTGCCCGTAAGACATACTTACTTAGATATTAATATGAATTATGGCAAAGCCATAGTGAGGACACATTGGGAGACAATGAAAAATAAAATATATATTACTAGAAATTGAAAATGTATAAATGAGCATGTAAATAAGCCAGTGATAGGGAAATAAATTAATGAATAAATGAATAGATGGATAAATAAATTAATGAATAAATGAATAAGTAGATAAATAAATATGTATGTTATATGTCTGTACGACTAATACTCAGTATGCTCACAGTGAAAGAAAATATTCTGATATGGGGAGATTTCTATATTAATTTGGCGTGACGTTCTCCATAGACTCAGTGTTAAAAAACAAAGACGACGTCACGCGAAGTCCCTATCTAAAACCATTTTCTGTCACTGTGAGCGTAATATTAGTCGTATAGGTACATATAATTTACACCGATAGTTACGAGAGCTCGAGATCTATTACCCTATATAAATTTTAATCGCAAAATTTGTCGACAAAGAAGAGAAAACTTAAATTTTCCGATTTCTGAAGTCACGGTGAGCTGCGCGGACATTAGATTCTTTTCTTGGAAAAGAACAATATTCTGTACGCACATGTTCAGGTAGCGTCTGAATCAATATTCCCCCATCCCACACGTTGTTTCTACTTGATTATTTCACTCATAAAAAAAACGAAATAGAAACAACGCGTGGGACGGGCGATCTGTTGAGGCTATTGTACAGATAGTCTGCAAAACTACATGTACGTTATTCCTGCTATATGATGACGTAACATTTTGACATTGCATAATGACGTCACGTTACATTAGCCGTGACTTGTTCGAGATGACAGTCGGATGAAATGGTTTCAATTTAAATATGATCTAGTTAGTAAAGCATGATTTAATGGATTCAATTAGATTATTGAATTCGTAATGCAGTTAAAAACAAGTTTTCCAATAATCCATGTAGACAGGAAGTGATCCGAATTTCATAAGGTAAGTCTCGAGAGTCGGGAAAATCCGCACGGCTGAGTTTGTATGTTCTACAGATTTTGAACAGAATTAGCACTGGAAAACAGTATTTTTCCTATTTATTTACACGTGTTATCTTCAAGAGGAATACTATGTGATATTTGAAAATGTTTTAACTTTACCCATTCATAAGCATGGCGTGTTTTAAACAGTGCTACCTTCAATACATTCCGCATGTGTACTGGACTCTGGTGATTGTTCTTATAATAAAGTTGTCCTTCTTGCTTTATTGTCTCCGTCTGTCCTTCGTGCTTTATTGTCTCCGTCTGTCCTTCTTGCTTTATTGTCTCCGTCTGTCCTTCGTGCTTTATTGTCTCCGTCTGTCCTTCGTGCTTTATTGTCTCCGTCTGTCCTTCTTGCTTTATTGTCTCCGTCTGTCCTTCGTGCTTTATTGTCTCCGTCTGTCCTTCGTGCTTTATTGTCTCCGTCTGTCCTTCGTGCTTTATTGTCTCCGTCTGTCCTTCGTGCTTTATTGTTTCAGTCTGTTTGTAAGATTTGTGTATTGCCGTGAGACAGTTCTGATTACAGTTTAAAGAAATTTGTAAGCTTTGAGATTGTGAGTTTAGGATTATGATTTCTGATTTTGTGTTTGACTGTTATCACTTCCATCTTCTTATTATCAACATTTACTTTCTTTTGAAGTATGGAGTGATTAAAGTCACTCCCCGCTATTGAATGTTAAAGTGAATTAAAAACTTGCTTTCCAGCTATGCCAACCGAAAAAAAATTTGGCCTATTTTAATTTGGCAATACTTTTTATTTTGCTATTTTGAAAATTTGTCATTTCATCCTAAATAAATCATTGATCTCTCAGAGATATAAGTCCTCTACTGGTGTTATATGGTAGTAATTCCTCTAACCTTCTCCCCCGGCCGAAGAATGACTTTTTCGTGACTGTTTTTCCCTGGAAAATCTTTTATATAGTAGTTTCCCTCCTGGAGAATTTCTGCTATATGGTAGAATTCCCGATATGTTATAATTGATCCTCCCCCCTCGAAAGAATTCCAGAATTTGATTATGTCCTAGAAATTTACGAATTACGAATAAACTAGTAAAGACTCTCTGGAAATTTTACATGACTTATTTTCAAATTCTTTTGAAATTCCATCCCATACAAGCAACAGAGTACATAACTTTGGGTAATTCACAGCCTTCATTTCATGGTGACATAATTAACAAAATAAGAATTGTCAAAGGTAGACAACATAACCATCGAAAATGCGTCAGAATTATCCAACGCCTTTTATACCGTGGATATGATAAAAATGTCACCATACGGACAATAGTCTTGGTACTTGACCAATCTACAGTCTTGTACCAGCGCATTCGTAAGACTTGCACTCTTTCTGACTGTGACAACGGGACTCCATGAGGGACCCTGTCCAAACCTCTTTAGAGAGGACAGGGCCCCGACAGCCTGTACATGTCCTCTCTGAATGTCAATAGGACTCCCCGGGTGATAACATACATGAGCTCACTACAGGCGGCAGAGCACGGGCTATATTACGTACGCCCTCTTTTTATATCCATTTACATATTCTGTGTTGCTTAGGCCCCAGCATTTTGCGGTCTTGTTAGTGTGTGGTCATCTAACAGTCAGGAGGTTGTTTTACACCACAACTGTACTTTCTTCGAGACCTCTGGTTAATCGGAAACGTGAGAGGGTTCTGCGCATGTAATCCAGGACAACCATACCATCCGCTACTTGTGTGGCAGATGGCCGTCCTAAATCGGCACCGGTTGCCCTTTTATCTCGTTGATTTGTGTGTGGTCTTTTGTGTTTCATGTTTCTATGGCTTGAGTTAATGTTCCTTGTCACTTTTGCATCTTTTTCTGTGGATGTCTTCTATGTGCTTTTCCATTGGATATTTTGGAGATTTGCTGTGGATGCTGCGACCGAGTGTTGTTGGAGATTCCTTCCTTTCTTCAATGCATTCTAAAATTTATGTTATCAAAATGTCTTGAGATTTCTAAAACATGGGTGCTGTGGTGTCATATCCCACCGATCCTGATATGTCTTTCGGTTCATTTTTGGACATAATAACTTTCACATACTTTGACCATATTACATTGTTTAGATTGAGGATCACTATCGAGGGTTAAATACCTTACCTGCAAATTTATCCGTTCTTAAATGATGTTATTGAATTTGAAGACATTTAACATTTGTACCACTTGGTGAGTGTCACTGCTGGTGGACCATGGGTCCCAGAGGGCACATGTAACCATGTCCGAACAACTTCGGTGATCTGTTGTTCTAGTAAAGACTTTCTGGAAATTTTACGAAAATTATTGTCAACTTCTTCTGAAATTCGGACCAATACAGGCAACAAAGTATATTACTTTTGGTATTTAACAACCTGCATTTTATGGTGACATAATTAACAAGAAAAAAAGGATCAAAGATAGACAACATAACTATCGAAAATGCGTCAGAATCATCAAATGCCTTTTATACCGTGGGCATGATCATAATGTCACCAGACGGACACTAGTCTTGGTACTTGACCAATCTAGTCTTGTACCAGCGCATCGTTAATACTTGCACTCTGACTGACTGTGACAACGGGACTTCATGACCGGCCCTGTCCAAACCTCTTTAGAGAAGACAAGGCCCCGACCACCTGTCCACTCTGAATGTCAGTCGGACTCCTCGAGTGATAACATACATGAGCTCGGCAGAGCACGGATTGTATTACGTACACTCTCTTTTTATATCCATTTACATATTCATCTGTATTGCCTGGGCCCCTGCGTTTTGCGGTCTTGTTTATGTGTGGTCATCTGGCAGCGAGGAGGTTGTTTTACAACACAATTGTACGTTCTTCGAGACTTCTGGGTAATCGGAAAAGTCGGAGGGTTGTGCGCACGTATTCCAGGATAACCATACCTTCTGCTATTTCCGTGGCAGATTGTCGTCCTAAGTCGGTACCGGTTGCTCATTGGTCTCGTTGGTTTATGTGTAGTCCTTTGTGTTTGATGTTTCTGTGTTGTGCGTTGACGTTCCTTGTCCCTCATGCGTCTCTTTCTGTGCTTGTCTGCTTTGTATTTTTGCATTGGATGTTTTAGGGTTTTGCTGTGAGTGCTGCAACCTGGTGTTGTTGGAGATCCCCTCATTTGTTTCAACGCATTCGAAAATCTATGCTATCAAAATTTCTCGAAAGTTCTAAAACGTGGGTCCTGAAGCATCATATCCCACCCATCCTGCTACGTCTTTCGGTACATTTTTGGACATAATAACATTCACATACTTTAGCAATATTACATGTACATCGTTTAGATTGTGGATCACTGACGAGGGTTAAGTATCCGAAACGTGCATGTCTGGTCCATGCTGCCAAATTATCTGTTATTAAATGATGCAGGAGACGCTCCCCCTCCCGAGCACCTGGTCTCACTTCGGAATGTTGTTCATTCCGGCGTTCGCAGCCGTTCCGTTGGGAATTCTCACGATTTGGCCTTGCCTTCTCGACTTTGAGACTGAATAACTGTTAGGCACTTCATTGATGTTTATTTAAAACATTGTTCTCCCCTTAGCTACAGAACGCCACTTTTACAGACGGTGTATATCACTAATGCACATCTTATGACAAGGTAGAGTTCTGTGGCTAGGGGGGGGGGGCGAAGTCCCAGAGACGAAAAACTGAAAAAGGGAGGGTAGGTGCTTTTAACGAATCTGTGTTTAGGTCATAGTATAAGCAACTTTCATTTTTTCCATTTTAAAGTCATTTATTTATTCTTAACATGTACAAATGAAATGCACAAAATGTTTGAATGAAATAAAGAAGAGCTTGCTGTTTATTTTTAGACAGTGTGTATTTCGTTATAAATTCCTACTTTGTAGCCAATGAATACAATCATATTCAAGATTTTAAAATTTATAGATTAATTTGAGACCACTATTTTGAATTTTGATTTATAGTATCTTCATTAGACTATAACTATGTTTTAAAGTTTATTGATATCCATATACGTTAGATACTTCTTAATTTTGAACGCCTTTTGATCGATATTAGCTTCTTTTCAACATGGCTACCCCCTACTCTTTGGACTGTAAGTATCTAGATCTAAGCTTACGAAAATAAAAAGTGTGTGAGGAATTTTCCAGTACATTACATTTTAGTAATTATCAAGTTTTTCTTGCGTATTGATCATTGTGTAGAAGATATACCTTATGAGATACAGTCCTTGTCTTTTCTGCTCCTTTATGTTAGATACAATGCGGGGTCAAGGTGTATGAAAGAGTTTTTGTGCTTTAAATTTTTTTTTATCCACTGAATAGAAATGAAAACTAAATGTGTAGGTAGGCAAGAAAAAATTGTGTTCGGTATGAACCATCGGCAAATATACATTTACCTGTCTTTGACGTCTTTAGGGGCTTGTCAAAGATCTTCATTTGAATACTTTTGCTCTGAATAACTCAAGACAATTATGATTCAATGTGCACTCATTCGCCACATATAACATGTATTATCACATCTAGGTTATCGTTTGATTTCATAATGGTTTTAGTATAGGTGCTAAACGTATAGTATATGTCTTAGTTTAACTTTCGTTAATTTTTCATGTTTTTCCTTGTATAAAGACTGAAATGGGAATAACTATTTCATATATGTTAAGCTTCTACTACAGCTCCTAAGATAAGTTTTGATACCTGGAATGAATGGAGTTATTTTAGTCCACTACAATGTTGTCTTTGTATTTGGCTGGATCTGTTATTATGTGGAAGGAATGGAGTTATTTTAGTCCGCTACAGTGTTTTCGTTGATTATGGCTGGATCTGTTATTATGTGGAATGAATGGAGTTATTTTAGTCCACTACAGTGTTGTCTTTGTATTTGGCTAAATCTGTTATTATGTGGAATGAATGAAGTTATTTTAGTCCACTACAGTGTTGTGTTTGTATTTGGCTGGATCTGTTATTATGTGGAATGAATGGAGTTATTGTAGTCCGCTACAGTGTTGTCTTTGTATTTGACTGGATCTGTTATTATGTGGAATGAATGGAGTTATTTTAGTCCTCTACAGTGTTGTCTTTGTATTTGGCTGGATCTGTTATTATGTGGAATGAACGGAGTTACTTTAGTCCACTACAGTGTTGTCTTTGTATTTGGCTGGATCTGTTATTATGTGGAATAAATGGTATTACTTAAGTCCACTACAGTGTTGTCTTTGTATTTGGCTAGATCCATTATTATGTGGATTGAATGGAGTTATTTTAGTCTACTACAGTGTTGTCTTTAAATTTGGCTGGATCTGTTATTATGTGGAATGAATGGTGTTATTTTAGTCCACTTCAGTGTTGTTTTTGTATTCGGCTGGATCTGTTATTATGTGGAATGAATGGAGTTATTTTAGTCCACTACAGTGTTATCTTTTTATTTGGCTGGATCTGTTATTATGTGGAATGAATGGAGTTATTTTAGTCCACTACAGTGTTGTCTTTGTATTTGGCTGGATCTGTTATTATGTGGAATGAATGGAGTTATTTTAGTCCACTACAGTGTTGTTTTTGTATTCGGCTGGATCTGTTATTATGTGGAATGAATGGAGTTATTTTAGTCCACTACAGTGTTATCTTTTTATTTGGCTGGATCTGTTATTATGTGGAATGAATGGAGTTATTTTAGTCCACTACAGTGTTGTCTTTGTATTTGGCTGGATCTGTTATTATGTGGAATGAATGGAGTTATTTTAGTCCACTACAGTGTTATCTTTTTATTTGGCTGGATCTGTTATTATGTGGAATGAATGGAGTTATTTCAGTCCACTACAGTGCTGTCTTTATATTTGGCTGGATCTGTTATTATGTCGAATAAATGGAGTTATTTCAGTCCACTACAGTGTTGTCTTTGTATTTGGCTGGATCTGTTTTTATGTCGAATAAATGGAGTTATTTCAGTCTGCTACAGTGTTTTCGTTGATTATGGCTGGATCTGTTATTCTGTGGAATGAATGGAGTTATTTCAGTGCACTACAGTATTGTCTTTGTATTTGGCTGGATCTGTTATTATGTGGAATGAATGGAGTTATTTTAGTCCACTTCAGTGTTGTCTTTGTATTTGGCTGGATCTGTTATTATGTGGAATGAATGGAGTTATTTTAGTCTACTACAGCGTTGTCTTTGTATTTGGCTGGATCTGTTATTACAGTATGTGGAATGAATGGAGTTATTTTAGTCCACTACAGTGTTGTCTTTGTATAAGGCTGGATCTGTTATTATGTGGAATGAATGGAGTTATTTTAGTCCACTACAGTGTTGTCTTTGTATTTGGTTTGATCTGTTATTATGTGTAATGAATGGAGTTATTATAGTCCACTACAGTTTGTCTTTGTATTTGGCTGGATCTGTTATTATGTGGAATGAATGGAGTTATATTAGTCAGCTTCAATGTTGTTTTGTATTTGGCTGGATCTGTTATTATGTGGAATGAATGGAGTAATTTTAGTCCACTTCATTGTTGTCTTTGTATTTGGCTGGATCTGTTATTATGTGGAATGAATGGAGTTATTTTAGTCCACTACGGTGTTGTCTTTGTATTTGGCTGGATCTGTTATTATGTGGAATGAATGGAGTTGTTTTAGTCCCCTACAGCGTTGTCTATGTATTTGGCTGGATCTGTTATTATGTGGAATGAATGGAGTTATTTTAGTCCACTACAGTGTTGACTTTGTATTTGGCTGGATCTGTTATTATGTGGAATGAATGGAGTTATTTTAGTCCACTACAGTGTTGTCTTTGTATTTGGCTGGATCTGTTATTATGTGGAATGAATGGAGTTATTTTAGTCCACTACAGTGTTGTCTTTGTATTTGGCTGGATCTGTTTTTATGTGGAATGAATTGAGTTATTTTAGTCCACTACAGTGTTGTCTTTGTATTTGGCTGGATCTGTTATTATGTGGAATGAATGGAGTTATTTTATTCCACTACTGTGTTGTCTTTGTATTTGAAAGGATCTGTTATTATGTGGAATGAATGGAGTTATTTTAGTCCTCTACAATGTTGTCTTTGTATTTGGCTGGATTTGTTATTATGTGGAATGAATGGAGTTATTTTAGTCCACTACAGTGTTGTCTTTGTATTTGGCTGGATCTGTTATTATGTGGAATGAATGGAGTTATTTTAGTCCACTACAGTGTTGTCTTTGTATTTGGCTGGATCTGTTATTATGTGGAATGAATGGAGTTATTTTAGTCCACTACAGTGTTGTCTTTGTATTTGGCTGGATCTGTTATTATGTGGAATGAATGGAGTTATTTTAGTCTGCTACAGTGTTGTCTTTGTATTTGGCTAGATCTGTTATTATTTAGAATGAATGGAGTTATGTTAGTTTGCTGCAGTGTTGTCTTTGTATTTGGCTAGATCTGTTATTATTTAGAATGAATGGAGTTATTTTAGTCTGCTACAGTGTTGTCTTTGTATTTGACTGGATCTGTTATTATGTGGAATGAATGGAGTTATTTTAGTCTGCTACAGTGTTGTCTTTGTATTTGACTGGATCTGTTATTATGTAGAATGAATGGAGTTATTTTAGTCTGCTACAGTGTTGTCTTTGTATTTGGCTGGATCTGTTATTATGTAGAATGAATGGAGTTATTTTAGTCTGCTACAGTATTGTCTTTGTATTTGGCTGGATCTGTTATTATGTAGAATGAATGGAGTTATTTTAGTCCGCCACAGTGTTGTGTTTGTATTTGGCTGGATCTGTTATTATGTGGAATGAATGGAGTTATGTTAGTCTGCTATAGTGTTATCTTTGTATTTGGCTGGATCTGTTATTATGTGGAATGAATGGAGTTATTTTAGTCCACTACGGTGTTGTCTTTGTATTTGGCTGGATCTGTTATTATGTGGAATGAATGGAGTTATTTTAGTCCACTACAGTGTTGTCTTTGTATTTGGCTGGATCTGTTATTATGTAGAATGAATAGAGTTATTTTAGTCCACTACAGTGTTATCTTTTTATTTGGCTGGATCTGTTATTATGTGGAATGAATGGAGTTATTTTAGTCCACTTCAGTGTTGTCTTTGTATTTGACTGGATCTGTTATTATGTCGAATGAATGGAGTTATTTTAGTCCACTACAGTGTTGTCTTTGTATTTGACTGGATCTGTTATCATGTGGAATGAATGGAGTTATTTTTGTCCACTACAGTGTTGTCTTTGTATTTGACTGGATATGTTATCATGTGGAATGAATGAAGTTATTTTTGTCCACTACATTGTTGTCTTTGTATTTGACTGGATATGTTATCATGTGGAATGAATGGAGTTATTTTTGTCCACTACAGTGTTGTCTTTGTATTTGACTGGATCTGTTATTATGTGGATTGAATGGAGTTATTTTAGTCCACTACAGTGTTGTCTTTGTATTTGACTGGATCTGTTATTATGTGGAATGAATGGAGTTATTTTAGTCCATTACAGTGTTGTCTTTGTATTTGACTGGATCTGTTATTATGTGGAATGAATGGAGTTATGTTAGTCTGCTACATTGTTGTCTTTGTATTTGACTGGATCTGTTATTATGTAGAATGAATGGAGTTATTTTAGTTTGCTACAGTGTTGTCTTTGTATTTGGCTGGATCTTTTATTATGTGGAATGAATGGAGTTATTTTAGTCCTCTACAGTGTTGTCTTTGTATTTGGCTGGATCTGCTATTATGTGGAATGAATGGAATTATTTAAGTCAAATACAGCGTTGTCTTTGTATTTGGCTGGATCTGTTTTATGTGGAATGAATGGAGTTATTTTAGTCCCCTACAGCGTTGTCTTTGTATTTGGCTGGAATTGTTATTAAGTGGAAAGAATGGAGTTATTTTAGTCCACTACAGCGTTGTCTTTGTATTTGGCTAGATCTGTTTTTCATGTGGAATGAATATAGTTATTTTAGTCCCCTACAGCGTTGTCTTTGTATTTGGCTGGATCTGTTTTTATGTGGAATGAATGGAGTTATTTTAGTCCCCTACAGTGTTGTCTTTGTATTTGGCTAGATCTGTTTTTATGTGGTATGAATAGAATTATTTTAGTCCCCTACAGTGCTGTCTTTGTATTTGGCTAGATCTGTTTTTATGTGGAATGAATGGAGTTATTTTAGTCCCCTACAGCGTTGTCTTTGTATTTGGCTGGATCTGTTATTAAGTGGAAAGAATGGAGTTATTTTAGTCCACTACAGCGTTGTCTTTGTATTTGGCTAGATCTGTTTTTATGTGGAATGAATAGAGTTATTTTAGTCCCCTACAGTGCTGTCTTTGTATTTGGCTAGATCTGTTATTATGTAGAATGAATGGAGTAATTATAGTCTCCTACAGTGTTGTCTTAGTATTTGGCTGGATCTTTTATTGTTTAGAATGAATGGAGTTATGTTAGTCTGCTACAGTGTTGTCTTTGTATTTGGCTAGATCTGTTATTATGTAGAATGAATGTAGTTATTTTAGTCCACTACAGCGTTGTCTTTGTATTTGGCTAGATCTGTTATTATGTGGAATGAATGGAGTTATTTTAGTCCATTACAGTGTTGTCTTTGTATTTGGCTGGATCTGTTATTATATCGAATAAATGGAGTTATTTTAGTCCACTACAGTGTTGTCTTTGTATTTGGCTAGACCTGTTATTATGTGGAATGAATGGAGTTATTTTAGTCCACAACAATGTTTTCTTTGATTTTGGATGGATCTGTTATTATGTGGAATTAATGGAGTTATTTCAATCAATTACAGCGTTGTATTTTGCATGATCTGTTATTATGTGGTATGAATGGAGTTTTTTTAGTCCACAACAATGTTTTCTTTGATTTTGGATGGATCTGTTATTATGTGGAATTAATGGAGTTATTTCAATCAATTACAGCGTTGTTTTTTGCATGATCTGTTATTATGTGGTATGAATGGAGTTATTTTAGTCCCCTACAGTGTTGTCTATGTATTTGGCTGGATCTGTTATTATGTGGAATAAATGGAGTTATTTTAGTCCCCTACAGTGTTGTCTATGTATTTGGCTGGATCTGTTATTAAGTGGAATAAATGGAGTTAATTTAGTCCCGTACAGTGTTGTCTTTGTATTTAGCTTGATCTATTATTATGTGGAATAAATGGAGTTATTTTAGTCCCCTACAGTGTTGTCTTTGTATTTGGCTTGATCTGTTATTATGTGAAATAAATGGAGTTATTTTAGTCCCCTACAGTGTTGTCTTTGTATTTGGCTTGATCTGTTATTATGTGAAATAAATGGAGTTATTTTAGTCCACTACAGTGTTGTCTTTGTATTTGCCTTGATATGTTATTATGTGGAATAAATGGAGTTATTTTAGTCCACTACAGTGTTGTCTTTGTATTTGGCTTGATCTGTTATTATGTGGAATAAATGGAGTTATTTTAGTCCACTACAATGTTGTCTTTTTATTTGGCTGGATCTTTTATTATGTGGAATGAATGGAGTTATTTTAGTCCACTACATTGTTGTCTATGTATTTGGCTGGATCTGTTATTATGTGGAATGAATGGAGTTATATTAATCCACTACAGTGTTGTCTTTGTATTTGGCTGGATCTGTTATTATGTCGAATAAATGGAGTTATTTTAGTCCACTACAGTTTGTCTTTGTATTTGGCTGGATCTGTTATTATGTGGCGAGAATGGAGTTATTTTAGTCCACTACAGTGTTGTCTGTGTATTTGGCTGGATCTGTTATTATGTGGAATGAATGGTGTTTTTTTAGTCCACTACAGTGTTGTCTATGTATTTGGCTGTATCTGTTATTATGTGGAATGAATGGAGTTATTTAGTCCACTACAGTGTTGTCTGTGTATTTGGCTTGATCTGTTATTATGTCGAATAAATGGAGTTATTTTAGTCCCCTACAGTGTTGTCTTTGTATTTGGCTTGATCTGTTATTATGTGAAATAAATGGAGTTATTTTAGTCCACTAGAGTGTTGTCTTTGTATTTGGCTTGATCTGTTATTATGTGGAATAAATGGTGTTATGTTAGTCCACTACAGTGTTGTCTTTGTATTTGTCTGGATCTGTTATTATGTGGAATGAATGGAGTTATTTTAGTCCACTACAGTGTTGTCTATGTATTGGCTGGATCTGTTATTATGTGGAAGGAATGGAGTTATTTTAGTCCTCTACATTGTTGTCTGTGTATTTCGCTGGATCTGTTATAATGTGGAATGAATAGAGTTCTTTTAGTCCTCTACATTGTTGTCTGTGTATTTTGCTGGATCTGTTATTATGTGAATGAATGGTGTTTTTTTAGTCCACTACAGTGTTGTCTATGTATTTGGCTGGATCTGTTATTATGTGGAATGAATGGAGTTATTTAGTCCACTACAGTGTTGTCTGTGTATTTGGCTTGATCTGTTATTATGTCGATTAAATGGAGTTATTTTAGTCCCCTACAGTGTTGTCTTTGTATTTGGCTTGATCTGTTATTATGTGGAATAAATGGTGTTATGTTAGTCCACTACAGTGTTGTCTTTGTATTTGGCTGGATCTGTTATTATGTGGTAAGAATGGAGTTATTTTAGTCCACTACAGTGTTGTCTTTGTATTTGGCTGGATCTGTTATTATGTAGAAGGAATGGAGTTATTTTAGTCCTCTTCAATGTTGTCTGTGTATTTTACTGGATCTGTTATTATGTATGGTGCAAGAATGGAGTTATTATAGTCCACTACAATGTTGTCTTTGTATCTGGCTGGATCTGTTATTATGTATGTGGTAAGAATGGAGTTATTATAGTCCACTACAATGTTGTCTTTGTATTTGGCTGGATCTGTTATTATGTGGAATGAATGGAGTTATTTTAGTCCACTTCAGCGTTGTCTTTGTATTTTGCTGGATCTGTTATTATGTGGAATGAAAGGTGTTATTTTAGTCCTCTACATTGTTGCCTGTGTATTTTGCTGGATCTGTTATTATGTGGAATGAATGGAGTTCTTTTAGTCCTCTACATTGTTGTCTATGTATTTGGCTGGATCTGTTATTATGTGGAATGAATGGAGTTATTTCAGTCCACTACAGTGTTGTCTATGTATTTTGCTAGACCTGTTATTATGTGGAATGAATGGAGTTATTGTTGTCCTCTACAGTGTTGTCTTTGTATTTTGCTGGATCTGTTATTATGTGGAATGAAAGGTGTTATTTTAGTCCACTTCAGTGTTGTCTTTGTATTTTGCTGGATCTGTTATTATGTGGAATGAAAGGTGTTATTTTAGTCCTCTACATTGTTGTCTGTGTATTTTGCTGGATCTGTTATTATGTGGAATGAATGGAGTTCTTTTAGTCCTCTACATTGCTGTCTATGTACTTGACTGGATCTGTTATTATGTGGAATAAATGGAGTTATTTCAGTCCACTACAGTGTTGTCTATGTATTTGGTTGGATCTGTTATTATGTAGAATGAATGGAGTTATTTTAGTCCACTACAGTGTTGTCTTTGTATTTTGCTGGATCTGTTATTATGTGGAATGAATGGAGTCATTTTTGTCCTCTACATTGTTGTCTTTGTATTTGGCTTGATCTGTTATTATGTGGAATGAATGGAGTTATTTTAGTCCACTACAGTGTTGTCTTTGTATTTGGCTAGATCTGTTATTATGTGGAATGAATGGAGTTATTTTTGTCCTCTACAGTGTTGTCTTTGTATTTGGCTGGATCTGTTATTATGTGGAATGAATGGAGTTATTTTAGTCCACTTCAGTGTTGTCTTTGTATTTTGCTGGATCTGTTATTATGTGGAATGAAAGGTGTTATTTTAGTCCTCTACATTGTTGTCTGTGTATTTTGCTGGATCTGTTATTATGTGGAATGAATGGAGTTCTTTTAGTCCTCTACATTGTTGTCTATGTATTTGACTGGATCTGTTATTATGTGGAATAAATGGAGTTATTTCAGTCCACTACAGTGTTGTCTATGTATTTGGTTGGATCTGTTATTATGTAGAATGAATGGAGTTATTTTAGTCCACTACAGTGTTGTCTTTGTATTTGGCTTGATCTGTTATTATGTGGAATAAATGGTGTTATGTTAGTCCACAACAGTGTTGTCTTTGTATTTGTCTGGATCTGTTATTATGTGGAATGAATGGAGTTATTTTAGTCCACTACAGTGTTGTCTATGTATTGGCTGGATCTGTTATTATGTGGAAGGAATGGAGTTATTTTAGTCCTCTACATTGTTGTCTGTGTATTTCGCTGGATCTGTTATAATGTGGAATGAATAGAGTTCTTTTAGTCCTCTACATTGTTGTCTGTGTATTTTGCTGGATCTGTTATTATGTGAATGAATGGTGTTTTTTTAGTCCACTACAGTGTTGTCTATGTATTTGGCTGGATCTGTTATTATGTGGAATGAATGGAGTTATTTAGTCCACTACAGTGTTGTCTGTGTATTTGGCTTGATCTGTTATTATGTCGATTAAATGGAGTTATTTTAGTCCCCTACAGTGTTGTCTTTGTATTTGGCTGGATCTGTTATTATGTGGTAAGAATGGAGTTATTTTAGTCCACTACAGTGTTGTCTTTGTATTTGGCTGGATCTGTTATTATGTAGAAGGAATGGAGTTATTTTAGTCCTCTTCAATGTTGTCTGTGTATTTTACTGGATCTGTTATTATGTATGTGGCAAGAATGGAGTTATTATAGTCCACTACAATGTTGTCTTTGTATCTGGCTGGATCTGTTATTATGTATGTGGTAAGAATGGAGTTATTATAGTCCACTACAATGTTGTCTTTGTATTTGGCTGGATCTGTTATTATGTGGAATGAATGGAGTTATTTTAGTCCACTTCAGCGTTGTCTTTGTATTTTGCTGGATCTGTTATTATGTGGAATGAAAGGTGTTATTTTAGTCCTCTACATTGTTGCCTGTGTATTTTGCTGGATCTGTCATTATGTGGAATGAATGGAGTTCTTTTAGTCCTCTACATTGTTGTCTATGTATTTGGCTGGATCTGTTATTATGTGGAATGAATGGAGTTATTTCAGTCCACTACAGTGTTGTCTATGTATTTGGCTAGACCTGTTATTATGTGGAATGAATGGAGTTATTGTTGTCCTCTACAGTGTTGTCTTTGTATTTGGCTTGATCTGTTATTATGTGGAATGAATGGAGTTATTTTTGTCCTCTACATTGTTGTCTTTGTATTTCGCTTGATCTGTTATTATGTGGAATGAATGGAGTTATTTTAGTCCACTACAGTGTTGTCTTTGTATTTGGCTAGATCTGTTATTATGTGGAATGAATGGAGTTATTTTTGTCCTCTACAGTGTTGTCTTTGTATTTGGCTGGATTTGTTATTATGTGGAATGAATGGAGTTATTTTAGTCCACTTCAGTGTTGTCTTTGTATTTTGCTGGATCTGTTACTATGTGGAATGAAAGGTGTTATTTTAGTCCTCTACATTGTTGTCTGTGTATTTTGCTGGATCTGTTATTATGTGGAATGAATGGAGTTCTTTTAGTCCTCTACATTGTTGTCTATGTATTTGACTGGATCTGTTATTATGTGGAATAAATGGAGTTATTTCAGTCCACTGCAGTGTTGTCTATGTATTTGGTTGGATCTGTTATTATGTAGAATGAATGGAGTTATTTTAGTCCACTACAGTGTTGTCTTTGTATTTGGCTTGATCTGTTATTATGTGGAATGAATGCAGTTATTTTTGTCCTCTACAGTGTTGTCTTTGTATTTTGCTGGATCTGTTATTATGTGGAATGAATGGAGTTATTTTAGTCCACTACAGTGTTGTCTTTGTATTTGACTGGATCTGTTATTATGTGGAATGAATGGAGTTATTTTTGTCCTCTACAGTGTTGTCTTTGTATTTGGCTTGATCTGTTATTATGTGGAATGAATGGAGTTATTTTAGTCCACTACAATGTTGTCTTTGTATTTGGCTGGATCTGTTATTATGTGGAATGAATGGAGATATTTTAGTCCGCTACTGTGTTGTCTTTGTATTTGGCTGGATCTGTTATTATGTGGAATGAATGGAGTTATTTTAGTCCACTACAGTGTTGTCTGTGTATTTGACTGGATCTGTTATTATGTGGCAAGAATGGAGTTATTATAGTCCACTACAGTGTTGTCTTTGTACTTGGCTGGATCTGTTATTATGTGGAATGAATGGAGTTATTTTAGTCCACTACAGTGTTGTCTTTGTATTTGGCTGGATATGTTATTATGTGGAATGAATGGAGTTATTTCAGTCCACTACAGTGTTGTCTGTGTATTTGACTGGATCTGTTATAATGTGGCATGAATGGAGTTATTTTAGTCCACTACAGTGTTGTCTGTGTATTTTGCTGGATCTGTTATTATGTGGAATGAATGGAGTTATTTCAGTCCGCTACATTGTTTTGTATTTGACTGGATCTGTTATTATGTGGCAAGAATGGAGTTATTATAGTCCACTACAGTGTTGTCTTTGTATTTGGCTGGATCTGTTATTATGTGGAATGAATGGAGTTATTTTAGTCCACTACATTGTTTTGTATTTGACTGGATCTGTTATTATGTGGCAAGAATGGAGTTATTATAGTCCACTACAATGTTGTCTTTGTATTTGGCTGGATCTGTTATTATGTGGAATGAATGGAGTTATTTTAGTCCACTTCAGCGTTGTCTTTGTATTTTGCTGGATCTGTTATTATGTGGAATGAAAGGTGTTATTTTAGTCCTCTACATTGTTGCCTGTGTATTTTGCTGGATCTGTTATTATGTGGAATGAATGGAGTTCTTTTAGTCCTCTACATTGTTGTCTATGTATTTGGCTGGATCTGTTATTATGTGGAATGAATGGAGTTATTTCAGTCCACTACAGTGTTGTCTATGTATTTGGCTAGACCTGTTATTATGTGGAATGAATGGAGTTATTGTTGTCCTCTACAGTGTTGTCTTTGTATTTGGCTTGATCTGTTATTATGTGGAATGAATGGAGTTATTTTTGTCCTCTACATTGTTGTCTTTGTATTTCGCTTGATCTGTTATTATGTGGAATGAATGGAGTTATTTTAGTCCACTACAGTGTTGTCTTTGTATTTGGCTAGATCTGTTATTATGTGGAATGAATGGAGTTATTTTTGTCCTCTACAGTGTTGTCTTTGTATTTGGCTGGATCTGTTATTATGTGGAATGAATGGAGTTATTTTAGTCCACTTCAGTGTTGTCTTTGTATTTTGCTGGATCTGTTACTATGTGGAATGAAAGGTGTTATTTTAGTCCTCTACATTGTTGTCTGTGTATTTTGCTGGATCTGTTATTATGTGGAATGAATGGAGTTCTTTTAGTCCTCTACATTGTTGTCTATGTATTTGACTGGATCTGTTATTATGTGGAATAAATGGAGTTATTTCAGTCCACTGCAGTGTTGTCTATGTATTTGGTTGGATCTGTTATTATGTAGAATGAATGGAGTTATTTTAGTCCACTACAGTGTTGTCTTTGTATTTGGCTTGATCTGTTATTATGTGGAATGAATGGAGTTATTTTTGTCCTCTACAGTGTTGTCTTTGTATTTTGCTGGATCTGTTATTATGTGGAATGAATGGAGTTATTTTAGTCCACTACAGTGTTGTCTTTGTATTTGACTGGATCTGTTATTATGTGGAATGAATGGAGTTATTTTTGTCCTCTACAGTGTTGTCTTTGTATTTGGCTTGATCTGTTATTATGTGGAATGAATGGAGTTATTTTAGTCCACTACAATGTTGTCTTTGTATTTGGCTGGATCTGTTATTATGTGGAATGAATGGAGATATTTTAGTCCGCTACTGTGTTGTCTTTGTATTTGGCTGGATCTGTTATTATGTGGAATGAATGGAGTTATTTTAGTCCACTACAGTGTTGTCTGTGTATTTGACTGGATCTGTTATTATGTGGCAAGAATGGAGTTATTATAGTCCACTACAGTGTTGTCTTTGTACTTGGCTGGATCTGTTATTATGTGGAATGAATGGAGTTATTTTAGTCCACTACAGTGTTGTCTTTGTATTTGGCTGGATATGTTATTATGTGGAATGAATGGAGTTATTTCAGTCCACTACAGTGTTGTCTGTGTATTTGACTGGATCTGTTATAATGTGGCATGAATGGAGTTATTTTAGTCCACTACAGTGTTGTCTGTGTATTTTGCTGGATCTGTTATTATGTGGAATGAATGGAGTTATTTCAGTCCGCTACATTGTTTTGTATTTGACTGGATCTGTTATTATGTGGCAAGAATGGAGTTATTATAGTCCACTACAGTGTTGTCTTTGTATTTGGCTGGATCTGTTATTATGTGGAATGAATGGAGTTATTTTAGTCCACTACATTGTTTTGTATTTGACTGGATCTGTTATTATGTGGCAAGAATGGAGTTTGGCTGGATCTGTTATTATGTGGAATGAATGGAGTTAATTTAGTCCACTACAGTGTTGTCTTTGTATTTGGCTGGATCTGTTATTATGTGGAATGAATGGAGTTATTTTAGTTCACTACAGTGTTGTCTTTGTATTTGGCTGGATCTGTTATTATGTGGAATGAATGGAGTTATTTTAGTCCACTACAGTGTTGTCTTTGTATTTTGCTGGATCTGTTATTATGTGGAATGAATGGAATTATTTTAGTTCACTACAGTGTTGTCTTTGTATTTGGCTGGATCTGTTATTATGTGGAATGAATGGAGTTCTTTTAGTTCACTACAGTGTTGTCTTTGTATTTGGCTGGATCTGTTATTATGTGGAATGAATGGAGTTGTTTTAGTCCACTTCAGTGTTGTCTTTGTATTTTGCTGGATCTGTTATTATGTGGAATGAAAGGTGTTATTTTAGTCCTCTATATTGTTGTCTGTGTATTTTGCTGGATCTGTTATTATGTGGAATGAATGGAGTTCTTTTAGTCCTCTACATTGTTGTCTATGTATTTGACTGGATCTGTTATTATGTGGAATAAATTGAGTTATTTCAGTCCACTACAGTGTTGTCTATGTATTTGGTTGGATCTGTTATTATGTGGAATGAATGGAGTTATTTTAGTCCACTACAGTGTTGTCTTTGTATTTGGCTTGATCTGTTATTATGTGGAATGAATGGAGTTATTTAAGTCCACTACAGTGTTGTCTTTGTATTTGACTGGATCTGTTATTATGTGGAATGAATGGAGTTATTTTTGTCCTCTACAGTGTTGTCTTTGTATTTGGCTTGATCTGTTATTATGTGGAATGAATGGAGTTATTTTAGTCCACTACAGTGTTGTCTTTGTATTTGGCTGGATCTCTTATTATGTGGAATGAATGGAGATATTTTATTCCGCTACTGTGTTGTCTTTGTATTTGGCTGGATCTGTTATTATGTGGAATGAATGGAGTTATTTTAGTCCACTACAGTGTTGTCTGTGTATTTGACTGGATCTGTTATTATGTGGCAAGAATGGAGTTATTATAGTCCACTACAGTGTTGTCTTTGTACTTGGCTGGATCTGTTATTATGTGGAATGAATGGAGTTATTTTAGTCCACTACAGTGTTGTCTTTGTATTTGGCTGGATCTGTTATTATGTGGAATGAATGGAGTTATTTCAGTCTACTACATTGTTTTGTATTTGACTGGATCTGTTATTATGTGACAAGAATGGAGTTATTATAGTCCACTACAGTGTTGTCTTTGTATTTGGCTGGATCTGTTATTATGTGGAATGAATGGAGTTATTTTAGTCCACTACATTGTTTTGTATTTGACTGGATCTGTTATTATGTGGCAAGAATGGAGTTTGGCTGGATCTGTTATAATGTGGAATGAATGGAGTTATTTTAGTCCACTACAGTGTTGTCTTTGTATTTGGCTGGATCTGTTATTATGTGGAATGAATGGAGTTATTTTAGTCCACTACAGTGTTGTCTTTGTATTTTGCTGGATCTGTTATTATGTGGAATGAATGGAGTTATTTTAGTTCACTACAGTGTTGTCTTTGTATTTTGCTGGATCTGTTATTATGTGGAATGAATGGAGTTATTTTAGTTCACTACAGTGTTGTCTTTGTATTTGGCTGGATCTGTTATTATGTGGAATGAATGGAGTTATTTTAGTTCACTACAGTGTTGTCTTTGTATTTGGCTGGATCTGTTATTATGTGGTATGAATGGAGTTATTTTAGTCCTCTACAATGTTGTCTGTGTATTTTGCTGGATCTCTTATTATGTGGCAAGAATGGAGTTATTATAGTCCACTACAATGTTGTCTGTGTATTTGTCTGGATCTGTTATTATGAGGAATGAATGGAGTTTTTTTAGTCCGCCACAGTGTTGTCTTTCTATTTGGCTGGATCGGTTATTATGTGGAATTAATTTGAGTTATTTTAGTCCGCCAAAGTGTTGTTTTTGTATTTGGCTAGATCTGTTATTATGTGGAATGACTAGAATTTTTTCAGTCTAATACAGTGTTGTCTTTGTATATGTCTAGATCTGTTATCATGTGGAATAAATTGAGTTATTTCAATCAATTACAGTGTTGTCTATGGCATGATCTGTTATTAGTTTGTAGTCCACTACAGTGTTGTCATTGTCTTTGTGTTTGGTTGGATCTGTTATCACGTGGAATGAATTGAGTTATTTTAGTCCGCTACAATGTTCTGTTTGTTTTTCGTTGGATCTTTTATTAATTGGTGTCACCAATAGCAAAAGAAAGTCCGCGTGTACTTCTTCTGAACGACATCAAAAATTGACAAACCGAAAAGATAAAAATGTTCTAGAAGGATGTCTTTAGTGTCACCCTAGGGTTGCAATTTCTATGAGATTTCGGAATTTTGAATTTTGAATATTCTTTTCTCCTTCCCCCCTAAAACTGAGAGCCACCAAAGCTATTTAATTCAATAGAAACCTATACGATTTTCATTTTAATACCTTTTTGTTCTGTTTTTTTTTATTTATAAGATTTTATTGATATTTTGATTTACATGCTGGAAGCTATGTATCTCGATAACTCCATGTTTTGTGTTTAATTTGTTTTGTATGATGTTCGTTCTTTATCATAATCAAACTTCCCTGATCACATGAGAACACAATGTTCTTTATCATAATCAAACTTCCCTGATCACATGAGAACACAATGTTCTTTATCATAATCAAACTTCCCTGATCACATGAGAACACACTGTTCTTAATCATAATCAAACTTCCCTGATCACATAAGAACACACTGTTCTTAATCATAATCAAACTTCCCTGATCACATGAGAACACACTGTTTTTAATCATAATCAAACTTCCCTGATCACATGAGAACACACTGTTCTTATCATAATCAAACTTCCCTGATCACATGAGAACACACTGTTCTTAATCATAATCAAACTTCCCTAATCACATGAGAACACACTGTTCTTAATCATAAACAAACTTCCCTGATCACATTAGAACACACTGATCTTTATCATGTTCAAACTTCCCTGATCACATGAGAACATACTGTTCTTTATAATCTTCCAGGTGTGTTTCTCTGTGAGCATGGAAGTTTGGTCATGATGTACGATCTATGTTATAATCTTCCAGGTTTGTTCCACTATGATCAGGGAAGGTTGGGTCGTGACTAACTTTGTTAGCATTTTGTGGGAGTGATCCGCTGTAATTTGGTAATTTGGATATGATGTTCGCTCTTTGTTATAAGTTTCCGGGTCTGTTCCGATGTAATCAGGGAAGGTTGGGTCATGATGTTCGATCTTTGTTATAAATTTCCGGGTTTGTTCCGCTGTGATTAGGGAAGTTTGGTCATGATGTTCGATCTTTGTTATAAATTTCCGGGTTTGTTCCGCTGTGATCAGGGAAGTTTGGTCATTATGTTCGATCTTTGTTATACATTTCCGGGTTTGTTCCGCTGTGATTAGGGAAGTTTGGTCATGATGTTCGATCTTTGTTATAAATTTCGGGGTTTGTTCCGCTGTGATCAGGGAAGGATGGTCATAATGTCTTCTCTCTGTTATAATCTCCCGGGTATATTCCGCTGTGATCGTAGAAGGTTAATTATGATGTTCATTCTTTGTAATCATCCTCTGGGTGTGTTCCGCTGTGATCAGTGTAGGTTGGTCTTAATGGAGATCTTTGTTATAATCTTCAAGGATTCTCCCGCTGTGATCAAGGAAGGTTGGTCTTGATAGAGATCTTTGTTATAATCTTCATGGAAGCTCTCCCTGTGATCAGGGAAGGTTGATCATAACTGAGAAATTTAATTTGTGCAAAAAAGAGGGACAACTTTATCTAATGAGACTCCAAAGTCCAGTGTAAGTACGGAATGTATTTTAGGTGGTGCTGTTAAAATTGCGCACTTTTAAATATGAAAATTTAAAACATATCTGTATATAACATGAATCAGGTTACATTTATATTGCAAGTAGAAGTATCTTAATTTAGTAGCCTTAATCTTGAATAATATTTTTTTCATTGTATCATTTTAAGATAGGGAGTATGGGGTTTAGCTCTTCGGTTCCGGTATAAGAAATGTGTAATGACATGTAAAACCTTCGTCAGTTAGATATTTGATGCAAGCTAAATATCTCGCAGCATTTTTATAAACAAAGTAAAATATTTTATTTCATTGCAGAAAGCGACTCAAATATCGATTTTCATGCTATTTGTATTTTATCTAAAACAAAAATTCAAGTATCCCTACTTTTCGAATCATAGAAAGGAAGATTGAATTCTCCACTTTCACATAAGAAATGACAACAATGCAGTAGAAAAAAGTACAATTCTTTTTTTTTCGGATGAATGGGATCATTGTTTTGAGAGAAAAAAAAAGATTTTTGCAGTGATCGGTATAGGTTGGTCTTGCTGAAAATCTGTTCTATATTTTGGTATTTATTTTAGAATTGCAATGTGTAACAGTTATTAGATTCAAGACAAAGTCTTACAAATTACAAACTCGTTGTTTATATACCACTTTAAAAAATCAGAATGTAAATACGATCAGTAAAACATGCACTTTCTACACGGAATCTTTGAGTGAATGAGAGGTAAAAGTCAGCTGATAGCTATTGTACACACAATAAAGATATACACAAATACAAGGAACCCTGTTATTTTCATATCTTTAAGAATAAAAAAATTAATTAAATTATTGCTGTTTGGCAGTTTCTAAATCTATTTTAATGTGGAGATGAATAAACTTTAAGTCAGAAGAATAAGTTTTGAATTTGTAACACAAGGAATTCATTCATCATGAATCGTAAAGACTACTGATACGAACTGTCGTTGCTGCCTTAAAGTAATTATATTCCTCGTTTAATGCCTTTATATATGACTGAAAGGCAGCTTGATAATCACCACAGATTTGTTGACATATTCCTAGTATCTCCCATGCTATCGCTTTATGGACTAAACGAATATGATGACCATTATCATGATATAGTAATGTATGTAGCTCCTCCAATATGTGATGTCGTCTGTGATAATCTTCTATTCCTGTATAACATAATATCAACAAGAAGTTCATGAACACTAATGGAGGTATAAACAAGAGACCTGATCCTGTAAGTTCTCCTTTAGCATGACATTCTAACTGTAGTTCATCTATTGTTGTATCACTATCCATCATCACTTCACTAACTATAGATGATTTGATCAATGTATCATACGACATTCCTTGTTGTCTTGTAGCCATGATGATATCACCATCCAGACTCCACCTGTACATGTATGGCTGGGACTGAAGTCTACGTTTGATGAAATGTAACATACTTATTGTTTTATGATAATTCCCTGCCATATACAAAGATTTAGCGTAGTGCAAATAGTTCATACAAAAGTATGTGTTTGCTCTAAGTAGGATTCCCTTAGCTGCTACTCTTCTTACATATTGTTTTCTATTATAGCCAAAGTTACGATTTGAATGACTAGTAGATATCAATAAGACTTCTTCATATTTTTGTAAAATATCGTTAACACATAGCCTGACTGCACTCCTCATTATCTCAGACTCTGTATTAATGTTCACGGTATTATGTAATGTTTTTATAATCCTTGTCATGTCTTCAGTGGGAACATAAATATCAAACTCTAACACAATGAGCAACATTTCTCCCTCGATACGTGACATAGACACATATTCCTCCTCATTATATGACAACATGTTAGCGATATAAGGTTGTCTTATTATCGATGTTAAATTTTTATTCAGCGAAGGACACCGTAATAGACACATATAGCCCTCAGCATATAAATCACTCAATACTGATAATAATATCCGCTGATTTTCACCGCAAATCTTCCCGTAGAACATGTTGTTTTCAGGAATGAAAAAGTTAGGACAGTAACCATCATTTACCCATTTCATCAAGCGACGAAATACATTCCAAAATTTAGACAGAAATGTTTGTATTGACCAGTTTTCAGAATTGTCAGACATTTCCCAAAATACAGCAGTTTTCATAAAGTAAGAGCACATAAGATCTTTTATTGGACACAATTCCTTAATCACTTCATTCAAAAGTTTCATTAATCCATAACAAAGGAATTGACAATGGTTCATAGAGTAAATCAGTTTCTTCTCTGCTAGAGAAAACGACATTCTCCATTCCAGATCCATCAGTTCACTACATGTCTGTTGTTTACTGTTGATTGGAATAAAAAGACAACCATCATTACATATGTCTTTCAAAACGTCATACGATGGCCAGCCTCTTTCAATAGAACGGATGAAAAAAGACCTTGCTTGATTAGGCCAGAAAGGGTACCTCATAGTATAGGCATCATCACTTTCTATTCCTATATAGGTTTCCGACTGACAAGGACCATGTACCTCTGTGTTTCGTGTAGACATGAATGTTTCTCTTATCGACTTACTGCTGAGGTACATATTGTCACCTTTCCGAACTAAAGAACGGAAAATGTTTACGTTGTTCCTATCGCAAGTGAGACATCGGAGTAAAGTGAAGCCAGGAGAACATTCTTCATTATCCATATGAAATAAAGATGATAATTTAATGTTTTGCAGAAATGAGATGTTGGAGGCTGTACAAACAAGTGTGTTTTTATCGACGTACATCATGTCTGTATCTGACGATTTAAAAGCAAATCCTTCTGACCTACTCCCACTTGTTATCCTATGTTCTTGTTCAGAGGTATCACAATTATCAAGGAGATCACTGACTTCCCACTTCATTCGTCTTAGTTTCACAATACATTCTGGTCCTATAACATCACTCACTATCCTGTATAATCCTTTAGATATAAGACAAAGCTCGTCATCACCTGACTCCGCCATTATTAACTTTAGGTGTATTTTAAGTTTCGTTTTATATGTGAAAATTTTCAGTTGTGCTATTAATATAAGAGACGTCATGGATTGATCACTTTTAAAAGTCCGATTTACAAGTGTACTTCTTGTTCTATTTTATCTAGTTAAATGCGGTCATATATTACGGCTACCTTGATGTTTATATATGCTAAAGATGTTTCTTTAATCATCTCTTTGTGATTATGTGATGATAAAGGTGTAATCTGCCGTATTGTTTAAACTTTAAGAGGTATTATATATATAAATTTTAAATGATACAGCGACAGGAATTAGAAAAAAAGCTTCCTGTTTGGTCTTACTTGCTTAGATACAGAACTTTGTTTTAGTTCACACCATCTCTGATTAATTTATACAATAGGTAATCAGAGATTATTTGTTGCGCAATTATTAGCAAAAAGACATTTAAGACATACTCACTAGGATACTATGAGTTGCGTTATATAAGCAAAATGGTTAATATGATATTTGAAAATGTTTAAACTTTACCAATTAATAAGTATGAAGTGTTTTTTACAGCGCCATCTTCAATACATTCCGCACGTACACGGGACTCTGATGATTGTTCTTATGATAAAGTTGTCCTTCGTGCTTTATTGTCTCCGCCTCTTTGTAAGATTTTTCTATTGCCTTGAGACAGTTCTGTATATATTTTCAAGAAAGGAGTATATATGGTCTATATAGTAAAGTGACCCCTAAAATCTTCTCCAAATCTTAATTTTGTTGTTATTTTTAGAGAGTTAAATATCCATATTTTGAGAAATCTAGTTACAAAAACTGCTCCTCGCTTTCTAAGACATTGTAAAATTTGTATCGATATCACGAAAACCGCTGATTTTGGTGAATCTTTTATGAAATATACCGTAATTCTTGATTATTTTCATTTAGATAACATAGAACGGGATTGTGAACAACTTTCTCCTTTTGCATGCACTTAAAGACGGGCATAGGTAACAGCATATCAAAGTATAAAAGTTGTCCAGAAGCCCGCTCTATACTAACTGAAGTTTGTCGAAAATTAGCCAGAAAATTGGCAAAAAAAAAATAGCATTTTTGAAGCCCATTTTCTAAGAAATTGAGAAATGAAACTAAATCTTAAATCTATGATTTTCATTTCATAAGTAGCCTACATTGAAGAATAAAAATGTGTACAAATTCATTACTTCCTGAAAAGTTAAGCTTTTTGCTCTGAAAGGGGCCGCTTTACTATATAAACCATATATAGTCTTTTGTAACCTTTGAGATTGTGAGCTTTGGATTATGATTTCTGATTTTGTGTTTGGCTAGCTTTCCAGTTATGTCAACCGAAAAAAGCTTTATTTTTGCACTTCTATCAATTTGGCAATATTTGTTATTTTGCTGTTTTTAAAATTTGTCATTTCATCTTAAATAGATCATTGATCGTTGAGAGGATAAATCTCCTACCAGTTTTATATAGTAGTATTCTAGCCATCTTCCCCCCCCCCCTTAGCCTGAAAATTAGCTTAATAGTGGCTTTTTTCATCAGTAAATCTACTATATAGTTGTTTTCCTCTGGGGGAAATTCTGCTATATGAAATAATATCCCTAATGTTATAGTAGATTTTCCACCTCGAAGGAATTCCAGAATTTGATTTAGTCATGGAGTTCCGCGTTATAAAAAAGCACAAAATTATCCTCAAATTACAAACACAGCAATAGCCAGGAGAAAGGTTTATAATTAAATGTTTAACGTCTTCAAATTGAATAGCATCATTTAAGAACAGATAAATTGGCAGCATGGACCAGACATGCACGTTTCGGGTATTCAGCCCTCGTCAGTGATCCTCAAATCTAAACAATGTAATGTGCAAAAAAAGTATGAAATTTACTATGTCGAAAAAGGGTACCGAAAGACGTTGCAGGATGGGTGGGATATGATGCTGCAGGACCCACTTTTTAGAAATTTCAAGAAATTTTGATAACAGAAATTTTAGAATGCGTTGAAGAAACGATCAACCGAAATCGATCGAACTTGGCTACATGTGCCCTCGGGGACTCCTGGTCCACCAGCAGTGACACTCACCAAGTGGTATAAATGTTTAACGTCTTCAAATTGAATAGCATCATTTAAGAACAGATAAATTGGCAGCATGGACCAGACATGCACGTTTCGGGTATTCAACCCTCGTCAGTGATCCTCAAATCTAAACAATGTAATGTGCAAAAAAAGTATGAAATTTACTATGTCGAAAAAGGGTACCGAAAGACGTTGCAGGATAGGTGGGATATGATGCTGCAGGACCCACTTTTTAGAAATTTCAAGAAATTTTGATAACAGAAATTTTAGAATGCGTTGAAGAAACGATCAACCGAAATCGATCGAACTTGGCTACATGTGCCCTCGGGGACTCCTGGTCCACCAGCAGTGACACTCACCAAGTGGAATAAATGTTTAACGTCTTCAAATTGAATAGCATCATTTAAGAACAGATAAATTGGCAGCATGGACCAGACATGCACGTTTCGGGTATTCAACCCTCGTCAGTGGCTTTGACCTTGACCATGTGATTTGACATTGTACTTGAAAAATGTAATTTTGAGATATGAAATACATGACCGTATTTTTTGGATAAAGAAAATAATGAGTTGACCTGATTTCAAATATTAACCTTGACATATATAGACTTTAAACTACTAGTAGGCGATAGCTCTACGCAGGTTGACCTGACTTCAGGCATTACCCATGACCTTGGGGTTTGACCTTGATCTATTGCAACAATACTTTATGAAATATTACATTAACATCAAAACTTAAACAAGAACTTGATAAATTTCAGTATTGAACTTGGCCTAGAGAATCGGCCTTTATTTACTTATTTCTCTTTGATCTTTTAGAACCAATTTTGAGCAAGAATTGTAGACATATAAAAAAAGACGAAAACTCAGACAAGGTCTATATCACTATTTCAAATACTTTTTATCGATAGAAAATAAGACGAGGAAAGGACAGACAGTCAGATACAGATAGAAACATATCGTAAGACAGATAATAAGACAAATTTAAAATAAGACAGATTTTCGATACATTTCATAATCAGGTTACAGCAAACAGTTTTTTTCATGACGTCATCCCTTGACGCGCGCCCTTAAGGTACATTGCGGCGTTACGGCACGAAAAACTTTGCGAGAAGACATAGCCTGAAAATTTGTCTACATGAAATTTAAGATTTGATCAATCTTTGATATAATTTTCATGTAATTATTCCACGAAGTTTTTCGAAATTTTAAGCCTCAAAGACGGCATTGACGTTCTATTTCGGAAATATGCGTTTTCTGAACTAAAATAATTTTAATCTAGAAAATTTACCAAGGAGGGTGAAAAGGGAGATCGAAAATATTGTTGCCATGTTGAGTATTGTATTTCTACTGATTATTATGTATCTTGGGGGAAATTTGCAATTTCTATCGCCATTTTGCAACTTATTATTCAAAAATGCGCACTCATTCAAAAGGCAAAACACGGCTTGCTTCATTTCCACTTTCTCCATTAAGTTGTGGAGATCCTTAATGCCCTTCTAACACGTAAAAGTAGAGAATGAGCTGAATTCGAATATATAAAAACATCGATAGGTCTTCTCGGCAGATTTTTTGCAATTTAAGATTGAAAATTTGTTTTGCATGTCTTCGGCGTCAATTTTACTCGCAACGTCAAAGTCACAGCGTGTTAAGATAGCATGTGTCAACATGACGTCAAGAAGTATGCAGAATATTTGATTCTCTGTAACGGTCTTCTTTAAAACACCCAGAAACCAAATTCTATTTTTTCTAAGTTAATTAAGCAACAATAACATGGGCCGTATTCGGACTAGACCTTATTTCTTAATTTATTTTTATCTTAATTTGTCTTAAATTTATTCCCCGTACATGACATTTTTTCTTCAAATATTTGAAAACATCATATGGAACAGACGGACGGACATGCTCATTACTACCGGTATTTAATCCGATATGTTTTGGCGGGGTATAAAATGAAAATACCCTCTTGTTTGTATGTACGTGTACTTTATAATATCGGAAAAGGGTTGGGGAGGGGCGGGCCATGTAAAATATACATTGTGATTTTCATTTCACGCTCGTTTTAAAATCATTACGTTCAGTCGCCTCGATTGTCGTTATATATATTATCAAAATGAAATTTCCATTTCAATCTCCGAGTTGAGGAATTCCTCAAGAAGGCAATACGGTATCTTTTTTTCCGATTACAAAAAAAAATCCAAACAAACAACTTGCACATATGTATCATAATTACATTTTTGATTCACCTAGGGGCTTATCCAAAGCCCCTAGGTGAATCAAAAATGTATTCATGATATATGTAGTCTCTTTGGCAAGACCTTGCGTGGATCCCAAATCTTTAACACTGTGACCTTGACTCCGGAGTATAATCTACTTGTAAAAATCTTTGGTTTTCCATATATTCTTATCAGGTTGCGAAGCAAATCCGGTCTATGAAATGGCGAAGTCCGCGTCTTTCTGTCCGTCCGCAAGCCCTCCGTCCGTTTTTTGTGCTTCAACATTTTGGGGAAGCTGTTACGTTATATGAGAGGGTGGACAGGGAAGGGAGAGAGGAAGGGAAGGGAGGGAGAGAGGGGTAAGGGTGCTGGAGGAGGGGGGCGGAGGGTGGAGGTAAGGGAAGGATGAAAGGGAGGGGAGGGAGCGGGAGGGGAAGTAAGGGGTGGGAGGAGGAGATAGGTACCCCCTGTCCGCCCCCCCCCCTTATATTCTGCTGAATGAAAACTTGGATCAGCTTATAAAACAGACCATACTGAGACAAATCTAACGCATCAATATGACCTTGAGATAGAATATACATATATGTTTTCGTCAACAGCGGGAGAAAAAAATATAAGGAGCATTGAGAAGGAACCTTACAAGAAGATAAACAAAGACGGAATGGACCCTGCGTGCCAATATTTTTTGTCCCATCTTTGAACTAGTGACCTTGACCTTGACGTTCTTTCAAAACTTCCATCTTCATTTAATTTGTTGAAGGGATATGAGTTATACATTTCTCACCGGAATTCCTTCTGACATGATCTTTCAATGAAAACCTTGACCTTTGACCTAGTCTCACAGACCTTGAAGTTTGACCTTTTCAAAATCTTTAAACTTTAATTGATACAGCTTCAATATTTCACCTTTAGATTCTCAGCCCGTCCTCCTTTTCTGTCGGACACGCCAATTGTGCACAGAAAGAAGCAACAAGGAGAGCGAGAGAAAGAGTGATCAAAAGTAAAGCCTTCATCAGATCCTATAGAAATTTGGAATTATATTCATTGTACTTTGTGTAAATAAGTTTTGAAAAACAATTATGCCATAATTTGCGCCCTATCGATAAATGTTGCGCAACGTAGCGTGACGTTACGATCTAGTAAGGTTTATGACGTCATAGCGTAGATGTGCACATAAAAAAAAATTCGAGGGTGAAACCTGCGTACACATTTAATTGTGATGAAAGCTTCCCCGCGAGCTACGTTAACCAAGCGTCATATTATTAGTTACACGGTTAGTTAGTGACCTGATACGGAAAAATACATGGTGTGAAAAGAAAACCCGTATCGGGCGAGGCGAAAGCCGAGCCCGATACGAGTTTTCTTTTCACACCATGTATTTTTCCGTATCAGGTCACTAACTAACCGTGTAACGAATTTATCACGTCGAAGACCTCTTACTGTATGTGTGGGGGTCTCTGTATCATACAATTCATGACGTCATAATAAACTACTCGCCCGATACGGATTTACAAGCCTGATACGGCTTTTTTCACGGAGTCATGTGACCATGATCTGACCAATCAGATTCCAACATTTTTGTCTGAAGCGTGATAAAATACTATCCAGCCGGAACGCCAGTCGGCACTTGTCTTTGAAGTTTAAAAACGAAGTCACGTGACAAATGTTTTGAATATGACGACATTGTACCACGTCATCAAAAACGTGTCATAATGACTGTGCTGCATGTGTAAACAAGAATGACACAGGTGATTTTGATTGCAAAAGAGATACCGTTTCAAGTCATAACACTTAATCAGGTAAATTTTGTGGCATTTTGAAATAAATCGGGCGTTGTCAAGGGCAGTTTTTCGCCAGCGATCTGTTTACTTGCATTTTATTGCTTATTTTCTTTTAAAATCCCGGCTGGGAATGATTGGGAACAGTCTGAATGTTAACTTTATATATCACCGAAGTCACCAAAACCAACAATAGTATGCCGATCTTTGCCTTAAGGGGTTTGTGTCACCTTTCAAACTTCGATATGCTGTTCGGGCGTCCATCTTCCATGTCAACGTATGGAAACTCGTTGTACACGAGTACACATGTACCCAAGTCGGTGCTGCGAAGTGGTTAGATTTGCCAAAATGAAACATGGCATTGGCATAAAATCATCTACAAGGTATCAAACCATAAAACAAATGTTAAAAATTCCATTGCCACTTGAATTTGGTGTATTCTGAGTCCGTAATGATGAATTTTAATTCAAATCTGGTCCTCTTTATAGCGTTTTTATTCATATTTATAGAGTACTTACTGACTAAAATTCTATATGAGTATCATTATTGGGATTCTGTTGAAAAGATTATCATTGAATTTTGACCAGAAGTGCAAAGGGGAGCATTTGTGTCAGCTTTTAAAACCAACGATGTATGCACAATTTTCATTGGATCTTTAGCAGGGCTGACAAATATCAAAAATCCCTTTCAGAGGAATTTCAGGTATATGTAGCGAATTATATCCGAGTATTATTTGTTGTATAATAATATTTAAAATTTGAGATAAAAAATAAAAGTCGTTTAGCCCAATTATTTCTTATTCTGCTACTTTTTGTGTCAAGAGTTATCCGCGCCCCTTTTAGAAACAATGCTTCCAACCGTCGAAATAGGGACTGGCGTTCCGGCTGTATCATGAAATACATACAGCCCCGACCAGTCGAAAGTTTAATATTCGCTTTTAATTCGTAAACGAATTGAAAGCTTTTTGAAAGCTTAGCTTTCAAAATTTCGTCAGCGATTGCTTTCAAAATTTTGAATACTCAAGAGATGACGAACTTTCGTCAGCGATTTTTCGTTAACTAATTTTCATCAGCGATTCCCTAGCTTTCAAAATTTTCGTCAGCGATAGCTTTCAAAAATTTTGAAAGCTATAGTTAACGAAATTTCGTCAGCGATTAGCTTTCAAAAAATTTGAAAGCTATAGTTAACGAAATTTCGTCAGCTATAGCTTTTAAAATTTTTGAAAGCTAATCGCTGACGAAAATTTCGTTAACTATAGCTTTCAAAATTTTTGAAAGCTAATCGCTGACGAAAATTTCGTTAACTAGCTTTCAAAAATTTTGAAAGCTTTTCTCGTAAGCTATTTTGTGTCGAGAAAACCAAGATGGCCGAAATCAAAGCAATCATCTTCATAATTTGCTGATGAAATAGTATTAATTATGATGTTTATTCAGATTAGATTATGAAAATATATATTCCTGGATAAAATTAGATATTGTATCTTGTTTATTTTTATAAGTTTATTTGAAGATTCCGTGTTTCCCAGATCGGTGTGTTCCCCATACACCTACTTGGTTAAAATGACATTTTGTTAATTGGGGGTGAATGGGGCCATCAAAAGGGTATGCTTTGCACTAATTAGTTACCTGAATTTACCTGTATTTGTATTACCTGTAAAGGTATTCCATCTTTAAGTGTATATATGAACAACTTCCATTTCATCTTAAATCTAAATGTATATATATACCAGAAAATTAACATCTGTCCGGCCAAATTCTGACTAAATGAGGGAAATTTATATCCAGTGAAACCCTGGCTTCTCTGTGACTGTCGAAAGCTTTGAAAGATATTTCACAATCGGTGAATTTTTAAAGTGCCACGCCGATAAAGAGACGGCTTCTTTCATCCTCTAAACTGTGCAGAGGAATTCGCCCGAGGCGTGCTGCAGTCATTGCAAAAACAATATGGCACCCGAGCGTTCAAAAAGCTTTCAAAATTTTCGTCAGCGATAGCTTTCAAAATTTTCGTCAGCGATAGCTTTCAAAACTTTCGTCAGCGATAGCTTTCAAAATTTTCGTCAGCGATTGCTTTCAAAATTTTCGTCAGCGATTGCTTTCAAATATTTTGAAAGCTTCGAGATGACGAAAATTTGAAAGCTCATAGCTTTCATATCTTTCGTTAACTAAGATTAGTAAACGAAATTCTCGTCAGCGATTTTTCGAAAGCTTCTTAGAGCTTTCAAAATCTCGTCATCTCAGTAGCTATCAAAAAATCGCTGACGAATAGTTAACGAAACTTTCGAATTTAGCTTTCAAAATTTCGTCAGCTCGGCGTTAAGGAGGTACGAGTGTGAACCGCATTTTCAGGGAATAATAGAAATTGAAAATAATTGTCTACATATGAAAGAATACCCCTTCCTTCATCGATTGCAATATTTCATAAAAAAAAGAGTTAGTTTAAACATATTTATTTTCATCATAAGAAAAGGGATTAGGCAAAAGTTATAACAACATTACATATGCCCTTTCCCTAATAAATATATAGTGAATACAATATCATTCATTCAAGATAGCAACATGTTTCTAATGTAAGTACAAGTATATGTATATATATATAAAAGGAAAAAATAAATAAAAATTACAGTTACATAATACAGAGTCAAAATTGATTTCTATGGTAAGTACAAAATTATATTAAAAAATGAAAAAGTCAGTTACATAATATTGAGTTAAATTTGGCTATGTATGTAGGAGAGGGAGAGGGAGAGGGAGAAAGAGAGAGAGAGAGAGAGAGAGAGAGAGAGAGAGAGAGAGAGAGAGAGAGAGAGAGAGAGAGAGAGAGAGAGAGAGATGTATGCTAGAATCGTTTAGATTTTTTTACGTACTTTTGGACTTCAAGAGTAATAATGCTGTTATCAGATGTAGAAAGATTGTCGTCACCGAATAACAATTTCTCGAGTGTAAGTGGATGATAAAGATTCAGTCTATTAAAAAGTAATTGTCGTAAGTCATTATAAAGAGAACAGTCAAAGAGGAAGTGGTTTACGTTTTCTGTGTGATATCCACAGGAACAAGAAGGAGCATCTTTAAGATTAACACGAAACAAGTCATAATTTAGGGTACTACATGAATTTCTTAATCTAGTAACAATAATATTCCACTTGCGTTCACCTATAAAGAAATGAGGAGGAACTGAATGTATGTCTCTATTACGCTTAAGAATGTATTTAAACTGAGCATGAGAAGGATTATGTCTGATTTCAGGGCTAATGTTATTCCACTCATTTATTGTAGATGGAAAAAATGATTTAGAAGTTGTTTGAAGTCGAAAATTGGGAATGTTGAAATCGTTGGTATTTCTAAGATTATAAGTGTTTTCGCGAGCAAGAGGCGTTACAATTTCGGTCAAAAAACTTGGAGCAGTATTGTTATATATTTTGTGGAATAAGGTAAGCTTACGTCTTTTTCTCCTATCTTCAAGTTTTTCCCACCCCGTTTCAAAATAAAGTGATTCGCGGCTAGAAAATAATGGGAGGCCGGTGACAATCCTAGCTGCTTCAAGATTTACTTTTTCTAAGGAGCTGTTAAGATAAGGGCCGTATTTAGCCCTGAATCCCGTGACCTATTTCTTCCGTATGGCGAATCGTACACAGAAAAACATGAATCATTATTGAAATATAATGTATTTGCAGACCTTTTACATGTTTTACATTATGTTAAGGAACTCTTAAGGTTGTAAAATTAAGGTCGAAAGAGGTAGGGGTGCTCGGATAGAAAATCCGATTATATCGACAAAAAACGTATACATTTTTGAATATTTCATCTAAAATGGATAAATATAAGCTAAAAGACATAAAATATGTCTACAATGTGTATCAGAAATAGATTTCGAACGTTCTACCTCCTTTAATCGGTAAATAATGAAATCCGGAACTTAAAATACGGTCTTATTCTTCATTCAATGGCTACAATGTAAGCCTTTTAGCGCGAAAAACACATTGACGGAGAAATGAACATCACTCTTGCTTATTTCGTTTCTAATTCTTATATCTTTCATTCAATCATATCGAGTACACAATGTTTGATTGATTAAAGAGGAAAAATAGTCAAATGTGCTATATTTAATGGTCAAAAAGATCGATTCTTATAAAATGCACCCCCCTTTCCATATTTAGTTTTTCGTCTCTGGGGTAGTGTTCCCCCCGGAGATACAGAACCCCACTTTGCCAAAAAATTTGTATCATGGATACACATCTCCAGTAAAAGTGGCTTTCTGTATATCCGGGGGGAACAATGTTCAATAAAACTTTTCCGTTTTCTATTGATTTCTATGGGAAAAAGGTAAGTTTTTACCTAAAAATTAGCAATATTATGCAAAACAGATAAAAAATAACTTCATATTCTGATGGGATGCCGTATAAGTATACATTTTACCAAAAAAGGTTCTTGAAATTTCAATTTTCAAAATTCCACTTTTCAGGGCTGATTTTACGCCTTATCTTAACAGCTCCTTTATCAATATCCCCTTTCGAGCACCCATCCCAAACTTCACACCCGTATTCAAGAATTGGTAAAATAAATGTATTATACATCTTATCAAGTGATTTTCTACTGAGGGTGTATTTTAATTTTCTTAACATATTTATTTCTTTAAGCGCCGACTTACAAACGTTATCGATGTGTATGTGCCATTTTGAATCGGGAGAGAATGTCAAGCCAAGATGTTTGTGGGAAGAGGATGGAGTAATCGTGGAGTTACCAAATTTCAATTCCAAATGTGATTCTGTGTTACTGAAGAGGAGAAGTTCTGTTTTTTGGGGATTGAATTGTACCTTCCAAGAATATGCCCAGTCTAAAATCGAATCAAGATCTTTGTTTAAAACAGTTTCAATTTCAGTCAAATTTGAAGAACTTTGCGACATGGACGTATCATCTGCAAATAATCTAGCAATACTTTGTAAATTGTCAATTATATCATTAATATAAAGTAGGAAGAGAAAGGGGCCAAGAACAGACCCTTGGGGGACGCCTGCACTTGTACTTAGGAAGCTAGAAGAAGAAGAATTAACAATAACCGACTGTTTCCTATCCGAGAGATAGCTGTTGAAAAAATCTAAGAGATTACCCGAAATTCCATACCCTCTGAGTTTTGCTAAAAGTCCCTTATGCCAAACTCGATCAAAGGCTTTTGATACATCACAGAACACCATACCTGTACTTTTCCTATCTTCCAAATTCAAACAAATGCTATGATAAATTTCCAAAAGTTGATAGACCGTAGAGTTGTTTGGGAGAAATCCGGATTGTAACTTATAGAGGAGATTGTGTTCTACGACAAAATTGTGTACATGCTTATGAATTAATCTTTCAAAGAGTTTGCCTACAGTGCTAAGAAGAGCTATTGGACGATAGTTAGAAGGAAGATATCTATCACCTTTCTTAAAAATTGGCATCACACGAGCCATTTGCCATAGAGAAGGGAAAGTTGATGTGTTAAGCGACCTTTGAAAAAGTAGAAGAAGGGGATGACAAACAGATTCAGCAGTATTTCTAAGCATGATGTGACTAATTTCGTCAATACCTGAGGCTTTGTTTGTTTTCAGACTCTTTATTACATCAATAATATCGTTTGTATTTATATCTATGTTATCAATAAATGAATCAGTTCTCATTTCAAAATCTGGAACAGTATCATTAGTATCATCAATCGTGGATATATTACAAAAATATTGGTTAAGAATATCTGCCTTTTCATTGTCATTGACCGTGATTTGATTGTTCGATGGATTTAAAAGAGGTGGTATTTGAAAAAAAAATTCCGGAAGATTTTGTTAATGTTTTTGCTAATTTCCAAAACTCTTTGCGAGAACCGAAAGAAAACTGATCGATTAAGCCGTAAACATCGCAATAGAAGTTTTGACGTGCGGCTTTTTTCATATTATTTACATGATTACGCTGATGTTTGTAGCGCTGACGTACATGCTCTGAACCATTTTTTGATAATTTTCGAAGTCGATCGCGTTTTCGAATTTCTAACCGCAGCTCAGAAGTGAACCATGGTTTGTCATTATGCCGTACAGTAATTGTCTTTTTTGGAATATTTTTCTTAGCAAATTCTATGTATTTATCATTGAACAATTTACAAGCTTCATTTATGTCGTTAAAGGAGCCAAACAGAAAAGTGTTCCAGTCAAAATTGGTAATATCTGTATTAAACTGTTCAAAATCTGCCCTTTTATACTGCCATATTTCTCGTTTCGAACATTTTTTAAAAGGAGTATATACTCGTATACTAACAAGTGTAGCGTTGTGGTCAGATATCTCTCTTTCAATATCAATGACTTCGGACATCTCAACCGAACACTCTCTCACCAAAATTGGGTCGAGTAAGGATGCGTGCGTTGATCCGAAACGAGTGGGACTGTGTATTACATTGGTCAGTTGGAAGTATTGTATTAAATCGGGTAAGTCGCCGTCACGCACAGTGAGCATGTCAGTGTTCAAATCGCCAGTTACTATGATATTTTGGTTTTCTGTTACAGCATTTTCTAAGGAAATATGAAGATTTCTCCAAAAATCACGCGTACTACTTGGTGGTCTATATATACAACATAAAAGAAAGGAAAAGTGAGGAAAAGTGATTTTTACCCATATTGACTCGATGTTATTAATTTCGAGATGTGTCTGACGTTCGACGTGGAGTTTGTTCGTTGCATAGAGTGCGATCCCCCCGCCGTGCGCTGTTCGATCCTTACGTATTATATCAGAACTGTATCCGTCAATTACTAGCTCACTAGAAGCAACATTTTCATCAAGATGTGTTTCAGTGAAGCAAAGAACATCGTATTCGGAAGCAATTTCACTAAGATAGGATATTTTACTTCGTAAGCTGCGAATATTAAGGTGGAAAATGGAGATTGTGTCTGAGTTAGGACCAGGATTTGGATGTATATCCATACATGCTAATAACAATAGGGAGATGTAAATAGGATGTTTGCTGTCTGACATTGCCTGCAAGACAAATAACGAGAGTGTCATCATAGTCACTTTATATTTAAGATCAATGTCGCAGATAATATCGGATAAAAGCTGGTTTATGAAGACAGTAAAAGGAAGGGTTATTTTACGCAAAATAGCCGAGCATAATCTATAATAATGTAGTCCTATTGCCGCCCGATATAAACCCAGGTCGTTACCCATTAATGATTATAGTACAGGTGAATATGATCGGCGCGGTCATGCATGGGCAGCAACAGGTGAGCAAGTCTAGCATACAATGAATAGGAAAGATGAGCATAAGATGTATAGTGGTGAAGGTCATATTGAGAGGGAAAGTGTAGAAGGAAGAAAAGGACAGAAGAAAACAGTAAACAAACAAGTAATAATTGTGAAAGGATGTTTTCATCAGCAACTTGTGGTAGTGGATTTATCAGATTGGAAACGTAATCTAAACTTTTATATCTTGACTTGTGTTGTGAGTGATTTTGAAACGTATGAAAATCAACCAGGGGACAAGATAGAGACATGAGTGATAGATGTTATACATATCGAAATTGATTTAAAGAGAACGAATCTTAACTGTGGTAATTATAACTAAGTAGTATAGCTTATCAAGGTCATACATTAATAAATACAAAGGTCAATACTAAGATGTATAACTACTAGATGGTATAACTATGCTATATCAAGGTCAAATATCAATAGACATAAAGGTCATTACTAAAATATATAACTACTAGATGCTATAGATATATGATATCAAGGTCAATTTATCAATGAACATTTAAGGTCAACACTAAGATGTATAACCACTAAATGGTATAGTTACATGTATGTGATATCAAGGTCAAATATCAATTAACATTAAAGGTCAATACTAAGATACATAATTACTAAGTGGTATAACTAAAATGTATAACCACTAAATGGTATAAATATATGATATCAATATAAAAAAAGAGTGTAGCCGTTTGTCCCCTATACACCGATAAAAAGGGAGGTAACTCTGCACATTTTTTTCTAAAACAATGTCCCAACTTTGGACTTTATTTTAAAAATCAACATAACACAGCACGAAGTAAATTTTTATCCATTGACCTAGCAAATGAAGTAAATTTATCATTTTCGAAAAAAATATTTTTGTTGCCATGGTAACCATGCTGGAGAAGGACATTTATTCCATCCCATTTTTGACAGTAAAAATTGTATGAAAAGTTTAAAAACATTAATTTTTGAAGTAGTTGGCATAATAGAATTTTGATAAATTTTTTCTTTTATCATCTAGCGATACATGCTAAAGATAAAAAAATAATTTATAGAAAAAAGAGTGTAGCCGTTTTAAAGATATTTGGCTTAGATTTCCTCTGACCAAGCCTATGGATATGATAAATCCGTTGTTTATGATTGAAAATGGAAAGTTGTTATAAATCTATACATTTTATCTGAGATTTCTTATAATCTGGACTTCAGACTAAAAATTTGAGTCATATTCTGATCAATTTCTTATTCATTTCTCCCCAACACTTAGCGCTTTTAAACACAGACAACGTAACGTGACGTAGCGCACATCGTGACGCTCACTTTAGGTAATGCTCGGCGATATTGTACATGTAAACTGTTAATCTCAGTGAATGAGAAAAAAGGATGCTTTAGATTCCTTTCTGTATGCTTCTTCTGTATATCATTTCTCTCAAAATTGATTTTGCGGCAGCTACACGTATCTATTTATTCATGTACATGTAGTTTTGACATTCGTACATATTGTACCAGATTAAAAAAATGAAGCAACTTTAGTAGAACAACGATACGAAGGATCTTTTAATCTCTTGATTAAGTTTGCTTTGAAATAATTTGTCTAAAGCTAGCTGAGGCACATTTCTAGTTTCATTTTACTAAGTACTGGGATTAGAAGAGGGGGGGGGGGGTCGGTATGATAGGAAAGGTAGTAAACGCACACCCTGTCTTCTGCATCGATCTCCTGCACATGTTCTCTTCAATGAATGTCGTTATATCATAAAATTGAAACAGAATAATTCCCATTTCAACAGGGCGTACAATGGGATGTGTTTACGGAGTCCTTTGGATCCATTTATTTTACAACGTACATGTACGTGATGTTTGGTCCTTTGATGATTTGACAGTCGATCGCCATGCCAACTTATTACAACTACTAATCGATAGGCCTCGTGATATAAATTCTAGCTAAATCATTATAGCACATACCATTTGTAAATGAAAGAAAAGTACTTTCAAGATATATTAGTTTTACATGTTTTCAATATTTAAGGTAAATTGCGTGTTCAGTAACGCCGCGTCGTCAACTTTTACTATAAAATATAATTATTCTTTTGAATTTATTTGTGTCTTTTTTATGCAAGAATAAATTTGAAATATTAACTTACTCAATTCAATCGCAATCAAAATTAATTATTCCGCTCCGTAAAGTTGTCATGGTGTGAAATGATATAAGACAAATTGAATTACCGGACTTCTAAAGAACAAGCACAAAGCCCTTTCATAATGATTCGCGGAAAAATATTACAACGTCATAATTCAGTATGACGTCAAATAAACTCCCGTGGATGACGTAAACTATATGCCAAAGGTTAAACGATGTCGTGATAGAAGCGTACTTTAGATGTAAACAAGGATATATATTGCCCGTCATTCGAAATACATTGCTCTTCAATCTAGAGGTATATTCAACCATTAGTTCAATAAGTTTTCAGATTTTGTTTTCTTTACGACATCGATACGGTTTACGTTTGATTTGTTCACGCTCATACCCTCTTAAACTTTCGACTGGTCGGGGCTGTACCTATCAAAGTATTTATATGATTAAAAAGAATAAATCTGACGCTTTATCATGCTTACACAAGATTATACCTATAACTTAGAATAGGATGTAGACATGTGCTCAACAAAGGGGAAAATAGTACAAATTTGACGGTACCGCGGGGCATCTTCTATAGCGAAAACGACATGGTTCCGAATTTTTTTTGGGAATAAGATTTATATCACGGAAAAAGTGTATCTATATCAATAAAATATAGAAGTGAATTAGGGATTGACCATGTGGTTACGGAGAGTTCAATATGACCAACAAAAACGCTGAAAATCATGATGTCCCTTTTCGTCCCGCTTACTGTGGTAGACTCCCTTAATGAGTCCCAGCTCATTGCCTATGAACACGTGTTTCAGAAAATTTAGATTTCCCTAAATATCGCAGATATCTTACAGATTCAATGATACCTCATAATGTGCCTTAATTTTAATTTTCATGCATACAGTAAGAAGATCAAGGCTCAGCTCTTACTACTAAACAATTGACCGGGGCCAAATCAGCTTAGAGATTATGCGAAACTGTTTATTGAAAACTAAATCGAAAACCTCTATTGAACACAAAATAATCATAATAATAAAAAAAAAACCCTCCAAACCTGTAACGATGGGGAGAAAATCTGCTATAGGGATACGACTACCATATAGCAGTTTTTCCGCCGGCGGAGCTACTTTAAAGAGGATTTTTACGGTTAAAAAGCTACTATAGGGAAAAACTATCGGCATAAACCTACATCTCAAGGATCCCGCACCCTAATAGAGTACTTCCGGTAAAAAATTATGCACATTTTCATAATTTCCCGACAAATGCCGATGATTTCATGATCGGGAATCTTCGGGATGACGGAGTAGGTCACTGTGTGAGAAGTGTAATCCCTAAATTTAGCTAGAAAATTATGTGAATCATTCATTTAGAAGAGAACGAAATTTCTTATCTCTGGAATTTATTATTGAAGATGCATTAGGGGTCGAATACCTTAATTCAAATAATTTTGCCTTACCTCAAATACAAATTTAAACGTTTCGATGACTTGTACTTACATCAAAACATGCGCGCCCACGATGAAATCAGTTCAGTATATGAGAATAAGCAGAAAAAGGTTTGAAACTCAAATTTTCAAGAAGTTTGCTAAGCCAAGGGGCCGTAAATAGGATAACCAAACCAAACACAAACTTGATCTCTATCACACTAAAATGCATCCATATACCAAAATTCAGTTCAATATATTCGAGAACAGTCAAGTAAAGTCCAGAATCCTAAACATTTCATGAAAGTCAAAGGCTGACGAATCCTGTAGAAATAGGTCAATCGAAACCAAACTCAATGTGATCTGTATCACTTTAAGATGTACATGAATTCTCATACCAAGAATCAGTTCATTATTTAAAGCGTTAAAGCGGAGAAAAGTCTAGGAGACTGAAAAATTGATAAAATTCACTAAGCCAAACATGTCCAAAGAAAAGAGGATGATCTCCAGCATGACCACCCAGTACCCACCCGGCGAAACAAACCCACAAATAAGTATTTGAAATGACATCAGACAAAACACTACAAACCACAAAAAAAAAAAAATACACGACAAAAATCAATAAAACATCATAAAAAACAATCGAAACAGAAGTACAAAACCATCAAACATTAATGACAACACACAAGGAAGGAGACCAATGTAAACCCGGTGCCAACTTTGGACGGCCGTGAGCACAACCCTCCCACTTATCCGGATACACAGAGGTCTCCATAGACGCACAATATAAATGTAGTTGTATTAACATAAATCTTCTCACTGTAAGGTGACGTCACATGCAAACAAGACAGTTAAACGCAGCGGCCTTTTGTAACACAAATTCTATGTAAAAGGGTCTGAAAAATTCTATGGCATGCGTATAACAGGCTGTGCTCTGCTGGCTGAAGCGAGCTCAAGATCAATCACCCGAGAAGTCTGACCAACTTTCAGACAGGACAGAGAATCAGGGCCCAGTCTTCTCCGGTGAGATTTAAACAAGGCCTGTCATGGAGTCCTGTCGTCACAATTGGCCAGTATGCAACGTTGGGAAAGACACTGATACAAAACTGTAGATTGGTCCAGTACCATGACCAGCGTTCTTTTGATGACGTTGGGATTTTATCTTGGGCAAAGCAGGCGACCGACAATTTTCTTACATTTGTGGTTGAGGTTCGATGTGACTTTGATCCGTCTGATTTTGTTTACTAAGTCACTGTAAAACGAAGGTAATGAAATTTCCAATGGTACATACTCTGATACTGGAGTTGTCCAAAATTTTGAAAGTTCAGAGTAGTTATTTTAAAATTTCCAAAAAAGATTTTACAAGTTTTTGGTAAATGTATCTAAATCCTTGATTGATAAGTTTCCTTGTAATTTGTCTATTTTTGTCATGGAAGTCCGAAACTTGGGAGCAAGTTCTCGAATATCTGATGAGCTGAGAAATATAAATGCCGTAAGATGGCAACCTTGGAGCATCGCAATCAAGCCAAGGAAAATTAACTATGTTGAAGCCAAAATCTTCTCTTTTGTCGTATATCTTTGTCTGAATTTCTACGTTATTGATTTTGATATCAAGATCCAAGAATGGTGTAGATTTATCATCTGTGTTTGCTTTATTCAATGTTAATTCTGGTTGATAAATGTGATTTTTGTAATGGTAAAAATGTGGGTTATCAATATTCAAAATATCATTGAGATACCTAGAGGTGCCGCTGAAACATTTCAAGTGGTCAAATTTCTTGAGTTTTTGCAGATTTTACATGAATCCCTTTTGGTATGTGTAAAAAAACAAATCTGCAATAAGAGGCGCACAATTAGTACCCATAGGAATTCTAATATCTTGCCTGTATAGAGTGTCACCAAATCTTACAAAAATGTTGCCTAATAGAAAGGACAAGGCCCTGTACAACTCAGATCGAGTCCATGATTTGTATGATATGTATTCTACTGAAGAAAAGAACCATAACTCTTGTAAAAATAAGGTCAATCGAAACTAAAATCGAACTTGATCTGTATCACACTAAGATGAATTCACATACCAAAATCAGTTCATTCTGCTATAGTAGCGAAGGAAAGTCCGGAAAACTTTTTTCATGAAATTTGTTAAGTACGAGGACCATGACTCTTGTAAAAATAGGTCAATCGAACCAAACTCAAAGTTGGTCTACATCACATTGAGATATATCCACATACTAAATACGAGTTCAATATCTGCAACGACAGCAAAAATGTCCGAAAAGCTAAAGCGTTACAAACAGGCAGACGGACGAACGAGGTGGAAACTATAAATACCCTCCAGCAGGCCGGTATCGGAATGGTTTTACTACATTCCATGCAAAATTATAAACTCATAAAAGGGCAAACTACTCTATAATATGAATCAAGGCAAAGCCTTTTTGTACGAGCGGAGAGAAAATAGATATGATTATATAAAATAAAAAAGATCTTTCTTTTTTATTTCGACTATGATGGTTTATCTTGTCTTACAAAACTTTCTGTTTGATGATTGCCAAAAAAGGTAGTATAAGGCGAGTGGAAACACGTAAAATTGATCTAGACCAGCAGATGAACATTTTAAGGGGGTAGGGTGGGGGCCGGGGCTTAAAATATGGTTATTTAAAAATATGGTTCTTTATTATTCTTTTTTATTTTGTAAGAATAATGTTTAGGCTAGCTGAAAATAAATTACTTAAGAACAAAAGAAAAAACAAACATATTCCGACTTCTGACAGTACGAAACCACCCGAGACGAGAAAAGCAATCAGAGCGAAACGTCTCGTTTAAAACCGGAAATGTCGGATTTCCCGTGGTTACGCCACCTTGTTGATGCTTTATCGTTGCCTGATTTACGAAATATATTTTCAACTAGATGGATACTGTTGCAAGCAACAGACGGATTCCTCCTTTATTAGACCTTCCTCGGAACTGAAGTGTTAAAATCCGTTTAATGAAGATGGAAAAATGAATAGTTGCTTCAGTACCTTATTCACTTCTGCAAATAAGACAAAAGAGCTAATGTCTAATTTGGGACTCTTATTCATTTTTCAAAAAAAAAAAAGAAAAAAAATCAATAAATACCTTTCATGTGTACTAAAGCTATAAACTCCATGCTCTATCAATATCAAAATCCTTTACAATTACTTTCTCAAAACAGAATTGCACAATGATTTTGCAATGAGATAATTTCTATTAATAGAAAATGACAACAACATGAAAATACAGATATGTAATGCTACTAAGAAAAAAAAAAAGAAACAGAGAACAAGAAGAAAAGAGTTATCTTTCTTATACTATGTTAAGTTCAAACAAGAAGGACTACTTTCGTGAAGAATAAATAGTATAGGACAAAAAGTGTGAATTCTACATGAGTAAATTATTGTTATGACCTTGAGAATGATTATTTGACCTTGAACCAATGTCGTAGATGAAAGATAAGTATTGAGATCATTCTCATCACGATTGATCTTAATCTGAGCAAAGCTCAATATCTAATCAACCAAAGTCGGTTGTGACCTTGATTTCGAACAAATGACCTTGAGTCAAGGTCATGGTGAAAGGATTTGATGCAAGGAATATTTGTGTAATGTTTGAACTCACAAGGTCAAATAGTCTTTGTTTTATAGAATAAAGTTTGTTGTGACCTTGAGAATGAGAATTTGACCTTGGGTCAAGGTCAAGGAGAAAGAGCTTGACTAAACAATGATATATGTGAAGTTTGAACTCTGAAGGTCAAATAGTCTTTGTTCAATAAGCAAAAGTTTGTTATGACCTTGAGAATCAAAATTTGACCTTGGATCAAGGTCAAGGTGAAAGAGCTTGGTTTAACGATAATATGTATGAAGAATGAACTCTGAAGGTCAAATACTTTTTGTTCTATAGGCAAAAGTTTGTTGTGACCTTGAGAAGGAAAATTTGACCTTGAAAGTAGGTCAACAATAAATGACCACCTATCAGTAACGTACTATCAAAGTTTCAACTCAAAATCTCAAAAACTGTAGAAATTGGCACTGTGCCAATTTAAAGTTCCATTTTCAACACTGAATAACGCGAAAACCGTAAATATTTTATTGAGCATGTAAGCGTATAAAAGTTTACAATTTTCCCAAAGAACATTTTAAAACAAATTTCGTTCAAATCGCACGGTTAGTTTAGGAGTTATAAGTGTTTAAAGATTTGACATTTGATGACCTCCTGCGGGGGCATTGGTGAGCTTATCGACAAACAAAAAATAGTTAAAGAAGATCTTAGTATGCTCTTTCTGATGGTACCATCCCTTTTGCTCTGTGTTAAAAGACCTTTGAATAAAGTGTCTGGAAATGATGAGGGGGTAAGAATAAAAATAATAATAATAAGAATAATAATAAGAATAAAGAAAAGACATTGCAATAACAGAAAGGATTCCGACGGAATAGTCGGAATCCTTAATAAATTTAACTTATAAACAAAAATCGAGTATAACATATACGTCTACTTGGAGTCAAAAAAAAAATTTTAATGGCAATATTCAGCATCGATCCGCAGTAACTCTGTCTGCGAGGGGACGAAAATTTTTGAAAGCATAGTAGTACATTCTCATTCTTTGATTCAGCATATTTTCTCAATAAGATATGTGTATTTGCAGCGAGCTCCGCTCGCTATAATCACGCTTTCAGTCGTTCCTGTCATTATACATTTTACTTTTCCTGTCATTTTGTTTTTGGGTTAGAAAATCAAATAAATAAAACCAATTCATTTATATCTAATGTACAAAGATTTTATGAATGTATAAAGTAAGAAAAACAGCGAACATTGGTAAATAATCGATCTATTTCTAATTCCTGTCAATGGGATTTTCTGTCATCATAGTACCTTTATGGCGTTCCTGTCATTACGTTTTGACCTTTCAAAAATTAGCAAGGGGTCATAGAATGACACAATTAATTGGAAATTGTTCAGGAGATCCTATTCTATCATAAAAGATAAATTCTAACAGGTTCCCTTGTGTATTTTCCTTTATTTCTTTAACATAATATATCAATTTTCCTGTCATTCCTGATCACTGACGAGGGTTTAGTACCCGAAACGTGCATGTCTGGTCCAAGCTAAAAATTTACCTGTTCTTAAATGATGCTATTGAATTTGAAGACTTTTAACATTTGTACCATTTGGTGAGTGTCACTGCTGGTGGACCAGGAGTCCCCGAGGGCACATGTAGCCAAGTTCGATCAACTTCGGTTGATCGTTTCTTCAACTCATTCAAAAATTTCTGTTAACAAATTTTCTTGAAATTTCTAAAAATTGGGTCCCGTAGCATCATATCCCAGCCATCCTGCAACGTCTTTCGGTACATTTTTGGACATAATAACGTTTACACTATTTGGCATATTACATTGTTTAGATTGAGGATCACTGACGAGGGTTTAGTACCCGAAACGTGCATGTCTGGTCCATGCTGAAAATTTACCTGTTCTTAAATGATGCTATTGATCGAATTTGAAGACTTTTAACATTTGTACCACTTGGTGAGTGTCACTGCTGGTGGACCAGGAGTCCCCGAGGGCACATGTAGCCAAGTTCGATCAACTTCGATTGATCGTTTCTTCAACTCATTCAAAAATTTCTGTTAACAAATTTTCTTGAAATTTCTAAAAATTAGGTCCTGTAGCATCATATCCCAGCCATCCTCCCATAATTTTCCTGTCTTAATAACCCGCCATAATCACCGAAATTAAAGGAGGTTAGCAACCTAGTACATTTACCATCCATCTAATCTAATATTGTTCATACTATGCTCAGCTACTAAATCGGAAACTACAGGAAAGTTGGAGCCATGTAAACTAGATACACAAAATTCAGAAAACGTTAGAAAGCACTGCCTTAATAAATTGTGCTGTGTTTGAAAATAACTTAAGCTTGAATGTCCACTGATGAGGATTTACTAGCCGAAACGCGTGCATTCAGAATGGTTTGAAATTTTGACCAATAAGGTTATAACTATAGCTGAATTACTTCCATATTTCATTCACAGAATTATAAAATCTTGTGAAATTTTGATGTACAATCGTAGTTAACATTGGCTCTGACCTTGCAATTGAAAAAGAGTCGTTTGTTCACCAAAGGTAACTCACATGTACAAGAATTAAGAATCCGAAATTTGATCGGAATTAATCTTTTCAATATGTAGGCCACTTAAAACCTTCTTGATCGAAAGTCTTCAATCAATTCATTAAGACATTCACTCATAGTCTGCTCACACATTTATCAACTTTGGAAGATATTTATTACACCAAGAGTAATAACTATATATTACCATCTGTATAATTGGTTACGGCCAGAAAATCTTTATCTTCAAGTTTCTAAAGTCGTACAGTCTAAACAACTCAAAGGCACATACTCTCTTACTCTAGCCAATGTGGGTGTTGATTAATTCTTTTCCACAAAATCCTTCTCCTTCTTTCCCAATGAGAATATAAATTTCATTCTATTTTCCAGAACTCACCTCAATTTTCCATAACTTAAGTTTAAGCAAATAATACTTACTCACTTGTGGAATGAAATATAAGCTTTGAAATCCACAAATTTAATGTAGACCAAAAATAAAACATTTGAAGATAATTATCATGAGATTTTGTTCTTTATTTTCAAACAAGCAAACATAAATATATCAAACAGACGCTGATTCTTCTCAAAACCTCAGATGAACCCCTTTCAAACCCCCAATGTTAAAACAGCTTCACGCAAGTATATCACATTAAATAAAATTGAAAACAATTGTGTATTTTGCAACAGTACCACAACACTATTATGTAATACATCTGTTTCCATTTTGAAATGTTTAGATTATTTGTGGCCTGTTTTTAATTCTTTAAAACAATATACTGCTTTTGTACTGAAGAACATAAGAAATAAGTTTTATTGAAGTTTTTAAGATACATGGGAATAATTATGAAACTTCTTTTTGAACAAGGAACAGTGCTTAACTTCACTTATTACAATGGAACAAGAGCAATATGCAACACACAAGCATTTTCAAAAAATAATTTTCTTATGGAAAACCTGAATTATATAGTTAAGAGAAAATACATATGAAAATGGTAGAAACGTAAAGTTCAATTAAATAACAGTTTGAGTCATGATAACAAACACACAGCAAAGTCATTATGTCTTCAAGATTATGATAAGGAACATAAGAATTAAGGAGGTATTGAACACTTGGACGCCAAATTCAATTTTTCTCAAAATTTCTGAAATTATATATTGCTTGTCTGTCCTTGACTATACAAACTTACATTTGATTCTATCCACAGGAAAATTTTCTACGAGACTTTGAAATATGCATTAATCGACGTTTTCATGAATTTCTTGATGACGTCATAATATTGAAAGTGTCATTCCAGTTCTCGTAAAGCTATTGGAAATAAATTTTGATTTAACTTCCAAAATATCCATAAATATGCACTTACATATGGAAAAGATAAAATGAATTGTGTTTTATACACAGGCAGGATACTTGAATAAAAGATGACACTGTCGTTTAAAAAATTGCAATTTCGAGCCAATTTACTGTAGTTGCTAGTTAATTATTAGGAATCCTGTGTATGAATCTTTGTCAAAGACTATCAAAATTATCAAGAATGTCCAGAGATGATTTCATGATTAAATGGGAAAAATTGAATTTAGGATTGAAATATTACAAAGCTTTATAATTTCCATTTTTTCTTCCAAAATCGTCCATTTTCAATGAAGTGACATCTGCTTTCCTGTCACGTAAATTTGTCAACGAATACACTGTGGTGAAGATTTTATTTTCTATTTTTTACATACTAAGTTTCAATGCAATATGTTTAGTAATAATGTTTTTATTGCATTTTGAATGCGAAGGTTTGTGACGCCATTTTTCCCCGATAACGTCGATATGACGTCGTGGTTTGCTCATGGATAAAACTCCCAAAATTTCGAAAATCGCCATCATTTCTTCAAATGACGCCGGAAATTATTCAAACTTCATCAGGATATTCTAATGCGTATATCAATCAGAGTATCAAATTTTTTAAGGGAGTTAAGACACGGTCCATTTGATATTCTGGGGGGGGGGGGGGGGGCTTGGGTTTTTTGTCGGAGCAAGATTATTTTTTTTCGCCTCGGACCGGGGCAAAATTATTTTTTCTTGCAAAGTCGGAGCAAGGGAATTTTTTTTAACAAAGTGATGTGCATATATATTAAGAATGTTTGTGTTTTATCAATAGATATTATTTATATTTTTACTCAAAACTCTAAATATTAATATGTACTTTATTTTTATGCAAGTATTCAATTCAATTCTAAATAGAGAGACAAAAGATTTCTACAAAACAATTCTAAATAAACAAAATTTATATAAGGTACATGAATATAAGAGGGTCTTTGGGGAAGGTCTTGTAGACAAATTTTAAAATGCAGAATTGTAAAATGGTGAATAACTGAAGTTCTCCTTCCAATTATTGTTTACAAGAACATAAAATTGAGACTCTACGGGATACATGCAACATGTATTAATAGTTATACATAAGTATTGTTAACACTTTTGATATCTTCAATATATGAATTTTGACATTACCAAGTAATGATTGATAGAAAACTATGGCGAGCGAAGCGAGCCAAAAAATTTATGATAGACTGAAAACTGTGGCGAGCGAATCGAGCCGGAAAAATTTCAAGAATTTTAGCAAAATTTTATTGTAATTCTTCAAATTCAGATTATTTGTAAGAGCAAGATTATTTTTTTCTGTCACACTATAAGCAAATTTATTTTTTTTTCATCAAAATTCAGAGCAAAATTATTTTTTTCGAAAAAAACCCAAGCCCCCCCCCCCCCCCCCAGAATATCAAATGGACCGTGCCTAAGACTGTACTTTTCCTAGGAAGCGAGAAAATAAATAATGCCGCCGCCATCTTGGTGTTCAAACCCTCCTTAATTCAGTTTTTCTAAAAACTTTGAATTAAGAACATTAACAGGTCATACAGTAACAAAATGTCATCAAATTCAATAGCATCATTTTAGAACAGATAAATTGGCAGCATGGACCAGACATACACATTTGGGTACTTAACCCTCGCCAATGATCCTCAATCTAAACAATGCAATATGGCCAAAAATTGTGAAATATATGTGTTTCTCGGTCTCGTTGGTTTATGTGTGGTCTTTTGTGTTTCGTGTTTCTATGGTGTGAGTTGGTGTTTCTTGTCCCTTTTGTGTCTTTTTCTGTGGATGTCTGCTCTGTTTTTGCAGTGTGTGTTTTGGAGTTTTGCTGTGGGTGCTGTAACGGAGTGTTGTTGGAGATCCCCTCCTTTTTTTTCATAAGGGCCTGTTGGTGCAGTGAGGAACTTCTGGTAGAGATTTTTATTCTATTTTAACATACAGCAATAAACATTTAGATTCTACATTCATCACTGAAATGTATAAATGATAAAAAGCATGTCAAAAACTTTAAAGTATGCTACACAGATCAAATATAACATGTATAAGGAGATCATAGGACGGTAATAGGGAAATAACAATATAAGCTCTACAAAAAAGAGTAAAACTCAAAATAAACTAATGCATATTCTTAATACATTGTAGCAAGATTTATTCTATAAGTAAAAAGAAAAAAAAAACCCTTCCAGTTTGGCACAGTAAATTGTGTTTTACTGTTAATGTAACAGAATCTATAAGACTATAACAGTATATTAGGCGACAGAAATTTAATTCTTAGTTTTACCGATCCGCCGAACCTAATTATACCACAATTTGGAAAAAAAATGAACTGATTGTACATTTTTTTCTTCCACTCATCCAAATTATAGGTTTTAACTTTTCATTCTCACTTAATCTTTATCGTACAAGTCTTTAAGAGAATGTGGCTTTGAAAACATGATAAACAAGCTGAATTAAGATCGTGATCGTGGCACAAAACATAAAATGTTGAATTTACAGATTTTTATTCTATTTTTATTTCCTCCTCCTTAACCTTATTTTGAAAAAATAGAATCCGTAAAACTATACATTAAATTTCTGTCGCCTTACAGATCTCAAATTAGATTTTGCACATATTTACATTGTGGTTCCACATTTAAATGAATGGTTTTAACACAATGATGAGTTTTCCAAGGTGACTTTACAATGAAAATATCACAAAATATTTTGGTATCAAGTGTCTTAATTTTTGTTGTATTTACTGTGTAAGTAGATTCATTTCCTGATACTTTCTTTCGCTGTTTTATAAAAGTAAACCATTTCCTTTGAACATATATTTGAGTATTCGCATATCAGCTGCTGAAAGTATCGAGTCATGAATTTGTTATTCAAATTCACTGAGACAAACTTTCACAGTACGAAGATGTCCACTAAAGTAACAAAGGTTAAAACATCGCGAATGATTCTACGCATACAGAATATGAAATAAAATACTTTAATGTTTCTTACTTTTTCTCTATTTCTAAAGTAAGGATGATAGGACATGTTTCCATTTAAAAGAATATTATAATTTAACAAAATGTTTTTCATAAAAAACCAGATGTCTCCCCCCTCCCTCTAAGTTACTTTGACCTTAGGCCAAAATGCAAAATGATGTGAAACCTTTGAGTCATGGGCAACATCATACTAAAACATGAAAGTGATTCATTACATTGTTTGAGGTAAAGGCCAAACATGATTGGCATATACAATTTCGTTATAAGCATATTTAAAGAAATTGACTTTGGTCACATGACCTTGGATATAGGTGATCTGAAACCTACACTCACTGACAGGGTTAAGTACCCGAAACATGCATGTCTGGTCCATGCCACAAACTTATCTGCTTTTAAATGATGCTATTGAATTTGAAGACGTTTAACATTGTATGGATCATGAGCAACAAAAAACTGAATTAGTGATTGGATACACGGTTCAAAATATAAAGCCTAAACATTATTAGCATAGACAAGTTCAGCCTGGACATGCTTAGCATATACAATTTCATTACCAAAGTAAGAAGCTACCTTAACCATGTGACGTTGGGACAATGTGATAAGAAACATTTAGTCCTTAGAAACAACATACTAAAATATGAAAACAATTGTAAGAAGGGTTCAGGAGATATAACCCAGACAATATTAGTATGTACAATTTCATTAAAAAGAACTAAATGATCTTGACCTTGGGCACATGACCTTGGGTCAAGATGATAAGAAACCCTCCAATCCTGAGCAACAGCATACTATAGTATAAGAGTGATCCAGTATACGATTCCACAGATATAGCACAGACTCAATACTAGTAATAATAGTAGCATTTACAATTTCATTAAAAAATGCAATACTTGACCTTAGTCATATGACCTTTGATCAAGAAGGTGTGAAACCTTTGGGTCATCAGCACCATCATACTAAAATATGACGTGATCTGATCACGGTTCAAAAGATTAAGCCTGGACATAATACATGTAACAAATACAATTTCATTTAAAATATACTAATTGACCTTGACTTTGGTCACATGACCTTGAGTCAACGTGATGTGAAACCTTTACGTGATAAGCAACAACATACTAAAATATGAAAGTGATCCGGCAAACGGTTCAAGAGATATAGCCCAGACAAGAATATTATTAAAAATGCACTAAGTGACCTTGACCTTGGTCACATGACCTTGGGTCAAGGTGATGTGAAACCTACGGGTCATAAGCAACAACATACTTAGATATGAAAGTGATCCAGCAAATGGTTCAAGAGGTATAGCTCATACAGGAATGTATGCATAATTTCATTAAAAATGCACTAAGTGACCTTGACCTTGGGTCAAGGTGATGTGAAACCTTTGGGTCATAAGCAACAACATACTAAAATATGAAAGTCATCCGGCAAACGGTTCAAGGGATATAGCACGGACTGGAATGTATGTACAGTTTCATTAAAAATGCACTAAGTGACCTTGGTCACATGACCTTGGGTCAAGGTGATGTGAAAACTTCGGGTCATAAGCAACAACATACTAAAATATGAAAGTGATCAGGCAAAGGGTTCAAGAGATAAAGCCCGGACAGGAATGTATGCATAATTTCATTAAAAATGCACTAAGTGACCTTGACCTTCGTCACATGACCTTGGGTCAAGGTGATGTGAAACCTTCGGGTCATAAGCAACAACTTACTAAAATATGAAAGTGATCCGGCAAACGGTTCAAGAGATATAGCCCAGACAGGAATGTATGCATAATTTCATTAAAAATGCACTAAGTGACCTTGACCTTGGTCACATGACCTTGGGTCAAGGTGATGTGAAACCTTCGGGTCATAAGCAACAACATACTAAAATATGAAAGTGATCCGGCAAAGGGTTCAAGAGATAAAGCCCGGACAGGAATGTATGCATAATTTCATTAAAAATGCACTAAGTGACCTTGACCTTGGTCACATGACCTTGGGTCAAGGTGATGTGAAACCTTCGGGTCATAAGCAACAACATACTAAAATATGAAAGTGATCCGACAAACGGATCAAGAGATATAGCCCGGACAGGAATGTATGCATAATTTCATTAAAAAAGCACTAAGTGACCTTGACCTTGGTCACATGACCTTGGGTCAAGGTGATGTGAAACCTTCGGGTCATAAGCAACAACATACTAAAATATGAAAGTGATCCGGCAAACGGTTCAAGAGATATAGCCCGGACAGGAATGTATGCATAATTTCATTAAAAATGCACTAAGTGACCTTGACCTTGGTCACATGACCTTGGGTCAAGGTGATGTGAAACCTTCGGGTCATAAGCAACAACATACTAAAATATGAAAGTGATCGGGCAAATGGTTCAGGAGATATAGCCCGGACACGATGTGTGACAGACGGACAGACAGACAGACGGACAGACAGACGGACGACGAAGGCAAAACCAATATGTCTCCTCCCCGTTGGGGGGAGACATAATTAAATAACACAGAGAGATGAAATTTATTCTACAGAAATGCCTACACTCTAAATGGACAAGGAGAAATTAATTCCTTTGAGAGTAAAGATATGATTATATAACATACATGTAATTATGCACATGATTATCAAAAATATAGGAAGTTTTGTCACAAAATATATAAATAAATCTCAATCATCTTGTTCTAAGCCGACAAAATAAATATTATGCAATGTATCAGATGTTAAATGTATTCAGATCACATTCTAATATAAGGACTGCTGCAAGTTAAATTGTTTCTGTGACGCCATTAATATGACCATTATTTGGTGTACAAGTTAATTTCAACATTGAAGTATCTTGTGAGTTTGACTTTGGTCTGGGTGAAATATTCAGTCATGTCATGGTAGGTTTAACTTTCACTTTGGAAAATCAAGAATGTTGATAGTCATATGTTGTAAGACTAAGTGTAATTACCAGACAGGCTTTCAGATATAATGGATCAGGCCACAACACAACCACAACAGTTTTTTTTAATTCTGTGTTAAGTTTCAGTGGGCGGGTAGGTTTTCAGGGTATTATTTGCAAAAACAATGTAGGGTAATCAAAGATTACATATCTCGCCTATACAGGTTTTTGTCAGAAACCAGGTTAAAGTTTTTGAAAAGTAGGTCAAAGTCCAAGGTCTAGGTCACTAGGTCAAAGGTCATGGTCTCAAATGAAAGGTCTCGTCACAAGGTATCTACATGTGAAATATCAAAGCTCTACCCCTTATAGTTCAAGAGATATAGCCCAGGTTAAAGCTTTGTCTACGGATGACGACAACGGCAACGACGACGCCTAGGGTATGGCATTAGCTCTCCGGACTTTTTCGTCCTGGCGAGCTAATAAGCCTATATACAGTCCATTTCCATATTTTCCATTACTATGAGCTTTTTCCAAGACAGACGCAAAGTCTCAAATTTACAATGGGTATTATAGTCTTACAAAGGCTAGGTAACCTGAAAATTAACTACAAATTACGCAAAAGGATCATTTTGCACAATTTTCTTTGCTTCCCTACCATGAGATGCTGTTCTAGTTGATATTACTTAGATATTGAGTCTCATCATGCTTTACCATCCATGCAAATTTTAAAGATATTTGCTGTATAAGATTTATCAAGAAGTGAGTTAAAGCAAAATAGGTCAAAATGGTATTGTACCAGAAAGACAGACAGATGGACACCAGACAATGGTATGGTACCAGAGTGACAGACAGACGGACACCAAACAAAGTGATCCTGATGTGTTACTCTTGCAGTGCAGGCAACAAAAAAACTAATGTATCACCACAAAAATATAATAAAGAGACATTTGATCTATAATGGCACAGCTTAAGTTAAATTTGATTACAGTATGCTACCTATCAAATATCGCCATAAAATAAATATATGAGTTGACATGAAGTATGAGAAATGTACAAGAAGCACATAAATGTTATAACTCAACATGACAGAGATTCATTCATAAAGATTTCATTCAGCAATTCTTACATAAGATTCAATACGCAAGATCGCAAATGCAGTGCGTGCAGCGTGTCTATTCTGATTTTTCATTTAGTGATCTACCTACATGTAAACCATTGTCTAAAACTTGGGCACCTTTTCTGCCCAAGTAAATTGATGACATCATAACAATGGAGAACAATAGAAGAGTGCACGAGAATATTCGTATAGTCTTGGTTAGAAGTATTTGCGATCTTCCGTATTGATGAGTGCATGTAACTAACTACATGTAAATCAATCACAAGGTCCTATCTAGGAAATAAAAGCAATCTTTTATGATCAGTCAATTAAATGTCTGATCCAAAGCACACAATACCATCTCCTACACAAAACATGAAAAAATGCTAAAATTTTGGTCCTTTGACATTCTAAAAGACATACTGATATCAACTAGGACAATAAGGAGCCATCTTAAACATGTTGGCAATATTCACCAGGCAATACATTATAATGGCCCCTATTAGAGATCCAAGCTGTGTCATGGCTCCGACCCAGAACAGAGCTTTCCTCCCTTCTTGTCTGAAGAGTGTTGCTATGGAAACTTTGGTAAACACCAATAAAAGAAATGCTATCACCCATGCAGCAACCTGAAAAAAGGACCATGGTGAAATTCATTGTTAAAGCAAATGTCAAAAATTGTGGTACATATCATACATATAGCCAAATACATGATTACATAAGAATAGGGATTACATTTCTTGAAATATAATAGCCTTGTCCTTTATAACAATTATTTAAAGTTCCAAAAGCTTATAACATGGATAAACACTATGTCCTCAAATTTTTAGGGCATTAGGCAGTGGCAGATCCAGCACCCCTATGCTGGGGGGGTCAAGGGGCAAATTTTGCCGATTTTTACTGAAAATGGGCAAAAATATACTGGGGAGGGGGTACCCCCTCCACACACCCCTGAATCCGCCACTGATAGATTATGAAAATTAATGTGACATGTTGTGAGAACAAATCTTAAATTTATATCAATCCTGATCAATTTTAAACAGATATCTTACCACAATGATATTTCCTGCAGTGGTTCCCACTAAGACAGGAGTAGGACTAGTGGCCGCAGTAAGGAGAAGGAACCCTGATGTCCCCAGGCCAAGAACGGTCAGCAAAGAGATGACCAAACTGGATGTCACCGGTACAAAGAAAGCTATAAAACAAGCTACAGGATTGGCTATATTAGCCAGTGTCACTGCTAAGTGGTATACTTCGTTACCGTATGGTAGACAAGAATATGTCTGTACCGAAGGTAGAACACCATTACTTATACCGTTTATACCAGCTGTTAAAACGAGAAAGTACAAATATTTTGATTTTGGAATAATAGCTTGTCCTTTTGGTGTTTTCTCAAATGATACATCTTCAGTATTTATTTTTAGCTTTTGTTTCTTGGGGCCTTGTTTTATGAGTTTGTCTGATGAGCTACCAGCGTCCGCTGGATCGCTAAAACGTCCGGCAGCTCCAGGTGCTTCTCTGCGCATCTCGTAACTACTGCTCATTTGACTACTAGTCGTTGTGTCAGACTCCTCGTATTCCTTATTTCTCGCATGTTCCATCTTACAATAAGGCAGATAGTTAAGTAACGTAAAGGCTAGTCCAGATACTAACATCATTGCAAAGAGGAAGAAGAAGAAGTCCTCTACAGAAATCTTAGGCTTTTCAAATATTGGTTGAATACTAAAACTGGTGACGTTTGATGTGGAGTTATATGATGAAACATTCTGACATGTCATTTGTCCCACTCCTTGCCCAAGTGCAACAACACTGGGAATCAGTCCACTCATTCCCTCCCCTATAAAATACGCAGTCATGTACTGTGGTTTGAATATTGCCATGAACGGCAGGAAAACAACAGACGATGTACAGTCTACCAGAGCGAGCATAAACTGGAGTACCAGCAAAGCCGTGCTACGCTGTGCCCCGGCTATATACGTAGATGTCTTCCAGAAAAACGCAAGAAGAAAACATGCGGCTGCTCCAATAACGGTAATTACGTACACTACCGGTTTTTCTTTCAGTTTGCCAGGTGCAAAAACGTTGCATAATGTGACAATCAGAGGTCCGATGTTTGCTAGCTGTATAATGACAGACAGATAAGACGGCAGAGTCCATCCTTCATTAAGGTGGGGTACCATCACAGGTAACTCTACCCATAATCCATTGATGGCTACCCATGATCCCACACCAAACAGAATCACGATGATGTAGACCAGCAGATTGGTTTCTCCACATTTGAAAATATCCCTTGCCATGGCTTCCTCTCCTATGGATTTGTGGACAGGTTACGTTTTTGCTTAAAGTTGTTGATATCTGCAGAAGTAACAAACAAAAAGAATCAGAAGTCAGTATGTATAAAAATCCACGATCAAATGTCCTTTATCATCATAAATATATACATTTATAAAATAATCAGCATGTTCAACTTTGCAGTCCTCTCACATCTATTTTACCACTGACTTGCAGTTTAAAATAACCTGCACATGTTCAAATCAATAGGTGCTGTTGACCCTTCATATTCATTTGAGCAAACACGCAAAATTTATGTCAAAACTCAAACAAGTTTGAAGTGCTATGTCATCAAGTCGTGGATATGAAATAAGGCGGTACATTACATAATTTAAACTCTGTTTAACATGAGTACTGAATTACCAATATCTGCATTATAAGCTTAATAACATCACTTATGTGTCACTTAAATGTCACACACTCCCATTTGTCTATCAACATGATAATTTTTTGTATTTGTCTAAAGCCATACATTTTAATTTGTGGTGATACGTCGTAGCTGTTTGTCATAAATATCCCTGACATCTCTGCACATTTACAAATGTGAGACCTCGAGGACTTGGCCTACCGAACATATCTAACAATACTTTTCTAATTTACATGTAACCCTGATGCCTTATGACCTTGACCTGTGAGTTTTACCTACTTTTCTATCGTTAGCTTTAGAATGAAAATAAAGGAAAATGTCTAATGAACAATAAATAAAAGTTTATCTATGTTAGGGAACAACCATTTCATTCTGAGGAGGGGGGGGTTAAATTTTTAGAAATAAATATTCTGACCAGAAAATGTTCAAAATAAATATTCTGACTCTATTGGTTGCAGAAAATAAATATTAAAGCCCACATTTGTTCAAATTTCAAAACTGTTCAACTCGCTTTGCTCGCCATCACTGGAACAAATTTCAGCTTGCTTCAGGAGCAGCATATGCATGACAAAAAATTTTAGGCTAGCTTAGCTCACCTTACACTTACATAGAAATAAAAAAGTCTGTGTTTGTGAGACATGAATGCCCCTAGTGCCGTAGTGGCATCTTTGTTAGTATAAACACAATTTTCTGTAAGTATGTAAAAGGTCAAGGTCAGAGTCACTGGGCTTAAAAAATTAATATTGGTATCAAAAAATTTGGCACAAATGGAAAAGTAGGTCAACTACAAGATCAAGGTCAAGGTCAGGAGGTCACTAAATTTGATATCAATGGAAAGGTCTTGTCACAAGTGATACACATGTGAAATATGAAAGTCCTATCACTTACCAATCAAAAGTTATGCCCAATGTTTAAGTTTTTGAAAAGTAGGTCAACTACATGGTCAAGGTCAAGGTCAGGAGGTAAAAAAATCTGATATCTATGAAAAGGTCTTCTCACAAGTAATAAACATGTGAAATATGAAAGTCCTATCACTTAACATTGAAAAGTTATGCCCAATGTTTAAGTTTTTGGAGAGGAAGTCAAGGATCAAGGTCACGAGGAATACACATGTGAAATATGAAAGTCCTATCACTTATCAATTTAAAGTTATGTTTTTGCAAAGTAGGTCAAAGGTCAAGGTCATGGGGTAAAAAAATTTGACATCAATGGAAAGGTTTTGTCACAAGGAATACACATGTGAAATATGAAAGTCCTATCACTTACCATTCAACAGTAATGCCCAATGTTAAAGTTTTTGAAAAGTAGGTCAAAGGTCATGGTCAAGTTCGTGAGGTAAAAAAAGTTGGTATCAATGGAAAGGTCTTGTCACAAGGAATATACATATGAAATATGAAAGCTCTATCACCTTCCATTCAAAAGTTATGCCCAATGTTAATTTTTTTTCGGACAAACACACAGACAAACAGACTATTACAGACAGACGGACAGGCCAAAACTATATGCCCCTGAATTTTTGATTCCGAAGGCATAATAAAAATGTTCTGCTCACTCTGCACGCCCATCCATGAGATTTCATATCAAGTGTTATTATACAAATATGGACTTGGTCGAGGTCATTATGTCATTATAATGACCCGATGAGATTTGTAATATTGACCGAGGCCGAAGGCCGAGGTCAATATTATAAATCTCATCGGTCATTATAATGACATAATGACCGAGGCCAAGTCCTTATTTGTTATATTATATAACGAATTGTAAGACTACATATTATTAAAATAATGATTCAAATCAATATGAACACATAATTTTAAGTTCAGAACTTAGCAATTAATAGCACTTTTTTTTGTGAAAAAATGTATCTTAACTTTTAAATTTACACAAAATAAATATCTTCATTTTAAAAGTAAATACTGAAATCAGGACAAATACCACACCGAGTCATTATCTTCCGTCAGCGGTCATTATCGGAAAATAATGACTAGACTCCAGCCAATCAGAATCGACGTTACATCCTGGTAATATAATATTTAGATATAACTTTTATTCTATAACATTGGATTACAATTACAGCAGAAACAAAAGGGCATTTTTCATTTAAACACATGATAAGCTTCAAGAAACATAGGGTAATCAAAGATTACATACATGTAGCTCGCATACACAGGTTTTTGTCAGAAACCAGGTTAAAGTTTTTGAAAAGTAGGTAAAAGTCTGAGGTCAAGGTCACTAGGTCAAAGGTCATGGTCTCAAATGAAAGGTCTCATCACAATGTATCTTCATGTGAAATATCAAAGCCCTACCCCTTATAGTTCAAGAGATATAGCCCAGGTTAAAGTTTTGTCTATGGACGACGCCGACAACGACGCCGAGGGTATGGCATTGAGCTCTCCGGACTTTTACATCCCGGCGAGCTAAAAAGTAGGAATCTCAATATACATGTAGTACATTATACAGTTAAAGTATACCATTGAGCAGTCAGGGGTCCAACTGAAAAAAGTTATAACTTGCCCAAGTAACTGGATTTTAGTATTTATAACTTGAACATTAGTTATAACAGCAAACTTTGAACCTCAATATCTCCTCTGAGCATTTTTCTTATGAACTGAGCATTTGTAACTGAATAGATATTAAATTGGTCAACCTCCTGGTATACTTCACTATCCAGCGTATGCTCTGGAAGTCTGGCGCAAGGCTCTCAAAATTAGGGTTCTCTGGGGAATATTTCTGTAATTAAATCCTATTTACCAGCAACAGACAATCTAATTCCCAATTGTTCTAGAAGCTTCTGGTAAATTTATTTGTATTAAGTATATATACCTCTGAGGAACTGTGTTGAGGGAACATTCGTACACATTCGTAGACACGATTCATTCATCTATTCTGATATACTGGGACACTTTATTTGTTGAGACTTTAATCCATTTAACAACGTTTGGACACCAATCTTTCGAGAACGTTTGTGATTACTGGAAACCATACATTCGATAGACTTTGTGGACCGTAACGGACATTTTGATCCGGACATTGTATTGTAAGTTGTAATCATTTCAAATATATATATTTTGTACATAATTAAACTTGTAAATTTATATTCTGTCTTTGTCTGATTTTTGCTGGCGTTTTGGGGTATTCTGACCCATAACAGAATTGGGGGCTCGTCCGGGATGCTTTGAATGCTTTGAATATAAAACATGTTTAAATCAAAAACACTGTTATAACTTGTTTAAGTTATTGGAGAAATTCTGAGGAAAATCCGCTTTTTTATTTGTAACTTATTCAAGTTATAATCTCATGAGCATAACTTGTATAAGTTATAATTACTGATGCAAGTTAATTAACTTCAAGAAGTTATTACTCATATAAGTTGGACCACTGACTGTTGAGGGAGTTTTCATAATTCTGGTTTCCCGAGACTAGACCCATTTCACGAGGCGAAGCCGAGGGAAATGGGTCTGGTCGAGGGAAACCAGAATCATGCTAACTCCCTCAATGGTATACTTTAACTGGTCACGCTCCATTTCAAAGTCACGCGCTGAAGCTCCGCCCAACTTCGAAGCTATATCCCTAGGGAAATAGTCTTCTCTGAGTTAATTACTGCATGGAGAATGCCTGACATATTAGTTATTACAGCTATATTAAATCGACTCCTTCAACGCCATTTTTCCTCCATGCTTGTGTCAAATATGCATGACATTGTGTGGTGATCAACGTCAAGACCAATCAGAGCCACTTAACTCCAGAAATATGTCAATCTACAGTACCGTTGGTTTTGGAGATGCTATTTTTTGCAATTGAAGAATCATTCTTCAATGTACTTGATAAAAATTATATCTTTGAAACTAACTATAGATTGACGTATTTCTGGATCGAGCTTGGCTCTGATTGGTCTTGACATCACCACACTCCAATGCACATTTGATACAAGCATGGAGGAAAAGGGTGTTTTAGGAGTATTCTAAGATTTAAAACGGCAATAACGTCCGTTCTACAGAACTTTATCAGTCAGGGGAACTACTGTATGAAGTGATTTTAAAAATCACTGTATGAAGTACATGTACGGTAGTATTTGAAACTCAAAGAAAGAGTTGTCCTTCCTAATTTCCATGATAATCACTCACTGCAGTGATCAATTCAGAAAACTGTGCAAAAGTATTTTAGTTAATCACTAGATGAAGTGATCATTGATAGTCACTGTAGACAGTGATTTCCCAAACTCAGGTTTAAAAAATCACTCTATAAAGTGATTAACCATACAACCCCACCAAACTTTAAAGCCCAAACGCCAGTATTTCTGTTTGATGCGTACTGGTACAAGTGGTCATAAAAGTTATTTTTAGATTCTGTTCCATCTGGGAAAACTAACAGTCATACCAGGAAAACTCAGATTTACTCATAATCAGAGCTAAAAAAAGTGGTAATTTTATGCCAGGAAGTCACAAAATAAGCATTTAAATGTGATTTAGTCATGCCTCATCTATTTAAACAATTTTAATAGGTAAATACTGAATTGACCTAATTTTATCAGACATTACATAGGGAAGAGCATTTAGATATAAGGCCAAAAAGTACCATTTTATCAAAAGTTATACAAATTTTATAATCACTGCATTCAGTGATTATTTTAATCACCATATGCAGTGGTTCCCCTGACTGTTTATGTCACAAAAAAAAAAAAAAAGAAGCTGTCAATCTATAAAATGTCACATTTAAGGTAGGCAGATGGATTTCAACAATTCACATGGAATATTTTATAATGTTCAAACATTTGAAGGAAACAAGCCTGAAAAGCAGTAAAATATAAGCAACGAAGACTGAGGAATAACAAGAAAATAGCATCTTTGTTGGGCTCTAACTTAATTAAGAGGACAATCATTAGATTGCACATGAGCTGGTGATGTTAATTGATTCTTACAAGACGTTTTTCATGGAACAAACATTTAACATCATTCCAAGCCGCGTTAAACGTCCTTTTTAAACAATCAAATGACGTCACTCGTGCATGCGCAATCATTAATATCAAACTCTAAACAGAGTTTGCAAATGAGACCAAAAATCCACAGGACATTTGTCCTGAAGTTTAATGAAATTTCTTAAAATCTACCGGACAAAGCTAAAAATTACCCGACAATTACAAATTTGCTGTTAGTATAATAATATATTAGAAAAAATCTGAGAGAGACTGAAAAGTATACAAACTTAAAACAAGATGTAGAATTCATGAACATTATTTAAATATTGGCGACACATAACGTCGTACGGCACGTGGACAGTATCTCTATATTGTCAATGGGTACAATTTCTCTAGAATTCATTTAAATACCAAAATGTGAATAAAGTGGGCGTGTAAGTATTATATTGTGGCCATTTATAACTCATGCATTTAAACACTTAAAATGGCACGTGATGCAAATTGCTGAAAAATATATGGGACACATTGTGATTTAACTGAAATATTTATCGTTGTACATGTTTATAGACAGATCTTAGTCGGGACAATGTCATTCTATTAAGGATGTTCAATAAAATTAATACTATTGATATTTGAATACTTCACATTTAACCAATGATTGAAAATGTGACAATACTTTTTAATCTGAAGTGAAATGAAAGAGCAATAATGGCGATGTCGGAGCTATAAATTTTTTATGGACTTAAATGTCTTTATTGAAAATCAAATATTGTATACGTTTAAAGGAAAATTATGTGTTATTATCTTGGAACAAAAAATCATTGGATATTTTGTCCGGTTCGGAACTAGAAACTGCGGACATTTGAAAATCCACCGGAGATTGCCGGCAATCCGGCACTTTTCGTAAACTCTGCTTAATGTAATGAATGTGCATGTACAGTTTGTATACAACAATGTGAGAGAAATTAAACTTAACTCAAACAAACAATATCACACTAAAATGAACCACGTGTTGCCCATGTTGACAAGCTAAAAAGATAAACAGGATGTCCAAAAAAAAACAGATTTCTAAACAATAAAGCGAAATGGGCTGATTATCCACATATATATACCTTGAAAATACTCAGAATTAAATCAATTAAACTTCCTCATATAAGATGTATTCGTCTTATTCAAATGTCATTCAACCATTTACATAATGATCCTAGTGGCCTCATCTGCTTGCGTCAGTCATTACTAAATCCGGATTTACCGTTACCGCTTCTGAAATATAGAAAGGAAAATTGGTTTCCTAAAGAACACATGCGGATTTTCTTTTTATTTTCTGAGTTTATTTTGTAAAATATATTTGATTTGATGATTGAAAATATAAACATTGTCCATCATGGCAGAGGAAAAGGATAAGTTGTCAGTTTTAGTAAAAGACATCCAGTCTAAAACGTCCGAAATGTCCACACATGTCGATAATTTATTACAGCGTGCAAGAGATGGTGATTTCCAGACTTCAAAGGTGTTATTTCATTTAATATCGTTTGATGCAAAATGATTTTGTTGTATTTGGTGTTAAAATGACTTTGTCACATCCAAATTTCGCATTAGAATAAGAGGTTGATAGAAAGTACTGCTGTCGGAACAGTAATTTCAAACTGTGACTGCATCTAATCTCATTTTAGATTCGTGGACACATCTATTCGCTACATTTATGCTGTTTTTTACTACTACCCTTGCTACAGATGTTATATCATATTGTCATTCAGTGACTCGGGTTTTAGACCCCGATCAACACCTTGTTCTGACATTTAAAAAATCGTGTACAAACCTAATGTTTCCTGCAGTAAACAGTTAATTGTCTCGATTAGCATTTTGACACAACAGGCTGCCGATGATTATCTAATAAAGAATAAAAACCAACCGCCGCATGCTCTGAATATTATTCACAAGGGGAGTCGTAGGCTTTTAACAGAATTCAAATCATTAATCATCATTACTACAAAATTTTGCATCGAAGTTGCATATATCATACTTCCTTTCTGCCCCGTTTGATATTATGCCCAGGGGGAGTGGTAAGGCTAGTAAAAAATTATATATCTATAGTGTTGATCGTGAGGTCATACAATACACGTATTGTATCGCGACCCGAGTATCGTGATACTTACATGTTTGTGTAAATTTAGAAAAAAAGAGTCAACAAATTAGTATTGTACCGAGTGTCTGGTTGTGTATAGATTACAAGAAATGAAGACTTGCATATGCTGTACGTCACTCCGACACATGTTAGTATCACAGCATTCATGTAGTTTTAGTGTGACGGTACAGTGTGTTCATTTCACATGTGTTGAAGTTTAAAGCCGGGATTTGATTTATGCAAATCAGCAGAAGAATTGGTGCTGAGAGATGAATTACATGTATCTTTTTCAAAAACAAATTTCTTGTCAACACCATGCACCCCCTTCCCCATCTTGTTTTTACAAAAAAAATATTGCAATGGTGGGATTTGACGTCTCATTCTTTGAATCTTACTTGTTTGACAATTGAGTCAGAAAACTTGAATTATATCAAAGAGGGGGATGCCTAAAGTAATACAGTCTGTCCGAATCCGCACCTGTACACTTGCATCATAAAATTTTAAACAACTGATTTTCATAGAAGTACTTGTAGTTTAAATTTACTGTTCTACGAATTACTTGTGCGAAATTCAGGACCTAGAAATATATACGTAAGATGCTATAGATGAAAACAAATGTTGAATGAAACGCTTATCATTTCTTTTTTGTTTAATGAAATGAATACAGACAATAGCAATTAACAAATTGTTCACCTGAATCAATACGTGCATGTCCAACACTAAAATCGTATATACAAATCATGTAATACATACACAATGCTGGTCAAAGCACTGTTTTAGCAATGACCGGTATCAATTTGACAATTGGATAACATACATGTACAAACTATAAAAAGTCCCGATAAAGAGAATTTTCAGCTTCATCCAATAATCGGTAGATGCTTGCGTAGCGTGGACTTACAGAGTGTACCCCATACTGTGAATTGGTAGCTCTCTCCTTCTTCCCTCCCCTCTTCCTAGTCCTTGCCTTCTATCTCCCTTGCACTTGCCTCAACTCTACATTGTACATTGCCCTTGAATTACCTTTTTCCCACTCTCCCGCCCTTTGCAGACAATCTGAAAGTCACTGCACTTGCTAGACAAATCTGGTAAAATTTGCTTTTGTCTGGTGGAATATTTCAACTTTTTCTTAATAAATATGATTGAGTTTCTACAAAAATTCAAAAATGTCTGGTAAGTTGTAAAAACTTTTGCGATGTCTGCAGCCTTGCCCCTCTCCTCCTCCCTTTCACCTTGCCCCCCCCCTTTTTTCATGCATACGTGAACATGTATGAGCAGATTCAAACAAATCACTTCAGATTTAGAAATTATACAAAGGAAAAATTTAAGGTGCAAGATTTAGAATCCTGATGCTCTCATATTGCAACCCTGTATTGGGATACATTTGTACCATATCCAGAGAACGCGAAACTTTGTGATGGATTACTGGTCATTCGGACCAGTAATATGTTAAAGATTACTGGTCCGAGCCAATTATTACTGGTCCGAAGAATTTTTACCTTTTTTTTCTCAATCAGTGATCAGGAAGTCAAACTTGCTCAAACTTCCACTTAGACTTCAATGGGCCATCTTCCTTCATGACAGGGCCTTTCCAAAAATTATAAATTTTCAAAAGGCTTTGAAGGCAATGTATGTACAATCTGTACATCAGACGTTAGCACATTTTTTTGTCGTGAAATTCCCAATTTATCATTTCCAATGAGTAATCAAGAGTACACATGTACCGTATCACAGAGCACCCAAGACCAAATTTTCAGCCACATATCCTGTATTTTTCAAATCGTGTTCAGCTTTGGTGATATTAGGGAGAGGGGGGAGGGACTGCGATTGGCATTTCTGTACAAATTTTATTACTTCAATTTGTACCCATGATTGGCCACTTAAAATGACATGAATCATTTTACGGACGAATGCATACTCAAGTACCTTTACGTAGATAAGATATGTAAGTGGACGTTGGAGATTTAAATCTCAGGCGCAGAATGAGGATTAGAAAGAATGAATATTGTATCATAATAAATACATGTAGCAAGGACTTATAAACAATTTATAAGTCTTTGATAATAGCAAAGAACCAGCAATTGTCACTGAACAGAAGAATTTTGTGCTTCGGTCTGACTGGCCATGTACAGTAAGCTGTGATCCACACGTTACTGTCACCAGGTATAGATCTACGTTACAACATTTAAACTTTAACCATAAATGGACACCGTAGAATAATGTGAACCAGGGAGCAGCGAGTTGCTGATTTTATGGACCATTTTTGATCAGAATGGGACTATTAAATGTGGCAGAGCGCGTAGCCTGGATCGATAAAGCATTTTAAACACTCAATGACCACATGAGTTGACCTATTATCTTCAAAGAAAAGAAAGTGCAACAGTTGAAAAATAGATACTGACATGGAACATTTTTAATTAAGACTTTTTAAAACTACTAATTGAGAAAATATTTCTGGTCATTTGGACCAACAATTACAACATTTTCATCGGTCCGAGCAGATTTTTGCTGGCCATGTCCGTCGGACCGACGAGGTTTCGGTTTCACTGCATATCATAATTCATATCACAGGGTATCTGGCTATACTGAAGCCTAGGGAGTGGCATTCCTTTTTGCAGCTCACAATATGTGGGGAATGCCTCGGCACACTATCAAACCCGTCCAACAAATATAAGACCTATCTGATTAATCCTCTTCTAATATTTACCGTCCAAATGTCCAATCAAAGTTCAGATGCTTTAAAAATTGCTTTCAGGATATGATCATTTGTATTTGTAGAGATGGGTGTTACTCAGGCAGAAACAAAATTCTGATATGGTCTGTAACGGTCATGTGAAGCAGGTTATAAAAGTGTTCATTATAGGGAAATCGATTTATTTCTTAATTATGTCAACATGGTTGAATTTTGTATTTTATTAACTTAGTAACAAATGAGTAATGTTCAACCATTTTGTTAAAAAGAATTTTTCAATATAAAGTAAAGAAAGGAACTTATCATGTCCATTTTTGGAAGTCATGAAACTTAGGGAAACCCCATGTACCAGTAATGAATTAATTATTTCAATATTTTGTCACAGAATACTTCATTACTTTGTATGAATATACCGTTAGTATTCCAATTTCATATATTTTGATTTTTATCTTTTATAGGGTATAAGTTTCCTGGAAGTCAAATATCAGTTGATGCTGAGCTACCTGATTGACTTGACACATCTCATGCTACATAAATGTCATGGAAAATCCATCGAGGGTAATCCCAGTGTATGGAGGCTGGTGGAGTTAAGAACGGTATTTATAAATATTGTTCTGTTCTGTCAGAAGTTCAAAATGGTATTTACAGTCTTCAGGAAAGCTGACAAGCCAATCGCAAAATGTACTGTGAAATTATTCAGGGCTATGCAGCTGAGTATTAGAAATTAACCAACAAATTATACAGGTGGCTTGTAGAATTTGTCTTTGGGGTAGGAGTTCCAAAAAGTATTAATTGGTAAAGCTGTATTGATTAGTGATGTAACGACAGTTGCCGATGTCACCGCTATCGTCGCATGAGACTTGAAAGTCGCCAACTTTCAATAATGGTTTTGAAAATCTATTGTTGCTGTTGAAGTTACTTTGACGCAAAATGATCTCAATACAAAACGTCTTCACTATAATTCAAAACGAAAATCTAGACTTGCTCACGATGGAGGAGTCACTGGTCGAAGAGGAGCAGATTTATCATGCATATCCCGGGCGTTCTAAGTCTGCCGTGTGGGACCATTTTGGCTTTTGTTAGAAAAAGGATGGCCTTCCTTCTAAAGCAAACCTCAAGATGAATACCGTTGTTTGAAAGATCCTCTCCTTCTGAAAAGATACAACACATACAACCCTTTTTGAACAAGAAAAAAGTCTGATTATTCTGATTGTGATATCAATTGTACTCCTCCAATAGTTTCCAATTATCGATATTTAAAATTTTCTGATTTTACAACACTAGTATTGATGAAATGTCCTAGTTCTATGAAACAGTTACATGCACTTTACAGATTCATGATAATTTCATGCACAGCCAATTGTGCCTCATATGAAATTCATGTGAAATTTACATGAAATTTACATAAAAGTTCATATGAAATTTATGTGAAACGAGCACAAACATGAAACACATGAAATGTTTTACATGAAATTCATGTGAAGTTTCGACATGACTTTCGTAAAAAGTTAAATTTCATATGAAGGTCGCATAGAAAAATTTATGTGAAATTCATGTGAAACTGTAAAGTCTTAATGAATTTAAGTTATTCTTAAATCTACATGTATATTGCACTTCTGTATACTTAGATTGCGTGAAGACAACTAGCTAACTCCTACATAATGTTGACAATCAATTCTTTTTTACGATGAAACTTGATATTTTTCTTAAAATGAACATAATGTACTGATGATCATATTCAAAGTAAGAAATAAGCATCTGTTTTATACAAATGTTTCTTAGTAAAAGTATAATGTCATTTTGTGAATATTCATCATTCTTAATTTCAGGTTCTGGAGAAAATGAAGCCAATAGATCAGAAACTGAAGTATCAGATTGATAAAGTCATAAAGATTGCCAACACAGGGAGTACAGGTACCTATTTGATGCTACATTATATTATACATGATCATACTGGTTGAAGAAACATTGCAAATTTTTCATTAAAAACTTTTGTTTCATATTTATGTATATAGTTTCCGATAAATGTACTAAAGGAGGAATGTAAAAGATGGAGTCGAAATCTAAGTATTAAGGTCAAAACTTTCAACTTTCAACGTTCTTGAACAAAAGTTAAAATCATTTTTTATGCACCAGACCACGTTCGGAGAGTAAATTCTCATCAGCTGTACTTAAAGCAATTTTCAGATAAGCCGAATTGACTCCAGTAGCGCCCTCTAATTTCATTTCAGAATTTTGTGTATCTGTTTTGTAAAGAGTGTGTGGCTCCAATTTTCCTTGAGGGTTCTTTTATAATGTGGTTGATGTACCGGGTACTTATGTTTAATAATCTTTTCTTTACAGAGTCCTCAGATCCCTTAAGGTACAGAGCTAATCCTGACAATTTCGCAAGCAAGGTAATTGTAAAGCTACTTTTTGATTTTGAAAATTGATGTCCATGTTTTGGAGATCAGGAGGCATAAAAATCTGCATAATATTATTGTCCTATTTGTTGGCCAGTTTATCTGTCAGGAACGTGCTTCATATTTTTAAATGTACATTTCTTTTGATACCAAGATCTTTCTTTTGGTACCAAGATCTTTCATTTGATACCAAAATCTTTCATTTGATACCAAGACCTTTCTTTTGATACCAAAATCTTTCATTTGATACCAAGATCTTTCTTTTGATACCAAGACCTTTCTTTTGATACCAAAATCTTTCATTTGATACCAAGATCTTTCTTTTGATACCAAAATCTTTCTTTTGATACCAAAATCTTTCATTTGATACCAAAATCTTTCATTTGATACCAAGATCTTTCTTTTGATACCAAAATCTTTCTTTTGATACCAAAATCTTTCATTTGATACCAAGATCTTTCTTTTGATACCAAAATCTTTCATTTGATACCAAGATCTTTCTTTTGATACCAAAATCTTTCATTTGATACCAAGATCTTTCTTTTGATACCAAGATCTTTCATTTGGTACCAAGATCTTTCTTTTGATACCAAAATCTTTCATTTGATACCAAGATCTTTCTTTTGATACCAAAATCTTTCATTTGATACCAAAATCTTTCATTTGATACCAAGATCTTTCTTTTGATACCAAAATCTTTCTTTTGATACCAAAATCTTTCATTTGATACCAAGATCTTTCATTTGATACCAAGATCTTTCTTTTGATACCAAAATCTTTCATTTGATACCAAGATCTTTCATTTGATACCAAGATCTTTCTTTTGATACCAAAATCTTTCTTTTGATACCAAAATCTTTCATTTGATACCAAGATCTTTCATTTGGTACCAAGATCTTTCATTTGATACCAAAATCTTTCATTTGGTACCAAGACCTTTCTTTTGATACCAAGATCTTTCTTTTGATACCAAAATCTTTCATTTGATACCAAGACCTTTCTTTTGATACCAAAATCTTTCTTTTGATACCAAAATCTTTCATTTGATACCAAGATCTTTCATTTGGTACCAAGATCTTTCATTTGATACCAAAATCTTTCATTTGGTACCAAGACCTTTCTTTTGATACCAAGATCTTTCTTTTGATACCAAAATCTTTCATTTGATACCAAAATCTTTCATTTGATACCAAGATCTTTCATTTGGTACCAAGATCTTTCTTTTGATACCAAAATCTTTCTTTTGATACCAAAATCTTTCATTTGATACCAAGATCTTTCATTTGGTACCAAGATCTTTCATTTGATACCAAAATCTTTCATTTGGTACCAAGACCTTTCTTTTGATACCAAGATCTTTCTTTTGATACCAAAATCTTTCATTTGATACCAAGATCTTTCATTTGGTACCAAGATCTTTCTTTTGATACCAAAATCTTTCATTTGATACCAAAATCTTTCATTTGATACCAAGATCTTTCTTTTGATACCAAAATCTTTCATTTGATACCAAAATCTTTCATTTGGTACCAAGGATGAACCTTGTTACCTTAACCTTGTTCGATTTGCACAATAGACCCTTTCACATTATCTGAAGCTCATTTCCAGGGGACAAACAACAATTGCTTGTCATGAGACGTTTTGCGTGGAATCGTGTTTTATTTGTTCCGCGAAAAATGTCATGTAACAATCAAATGACGTCACCAATGCATTCACAATCTATTGTTTGTCCCATTGAACTGAGCTTCAAATTCAGTACCACAGATAATGTGAAAGGGTCTATATAGCTGCAAAGTATTTTAAGTTCTCGAATACATCTACAGTAGTTTAAACTGCAAAATATGACTATAAGGGATTGATTTTGATGGGTAGAAGAACAAAGTTTATATTTCAAATTTATTTGGCTAATGTCTTGAAGTCAACAGCCTTATATATTACAGTATGAATAAAAAAAACCATTTTGATGACCGAGATCTAACTTTACTCTCCCCGGACACCTGGTCTCACTTCGGAATGTTGTTCATTCTGGAATTTGCAACCGTTTCGATGGGAATTCTCACAATTTTGCCTTGCCTTCTCGACTTTGAGACTGAATAACGGTTAGGTACTTCTTTGATGTTTATTATTATTAAAACAAGTAAAAAAAACCCCCAGAACATTTTGGTATTGATTTCTAAATTTAAACCTTACAGTTAGAGTCTGAGGATGATGACAGTGAAGGAGAGGAGGGTGGTGAGGACAAGGAGACCAAGATCTACAGACCTCCTCACATAGCTGCTGTAGCTTATGGTAAGATTTACATTATATATGACCTTTACACTCTCTGAGGACTTGAGGACAGTGAAGGAGAGGAAGGTGATGAGGACAACGAGAACAAGATCTATAGACCTCACTGTAGCTTATGGTAAGATTTACATTATATATGACCTTTACATTGTCTGAGGACTTGAGGACAGTGAAAGAGAGGAAGGTGGTGAGATCAAGGAGACCAAGATTTATAGACCTCCTCACATAGCTGCTGTAGCTTATTGCATTATGGGAAGATTTACATTAGATATGACATCCTAATATTGCTGTCAAATATATAAAATCTCAATGTTTCTGCAAGACAATCATATCATAGATGCAACCCATTGGTACATTGTATGCATGTCTATTTTGCTCGACAATATTTTGCTTCATAATTGACATGAATAATGACGTCACATGTTACTCCATACCTCGAACAAACACCCAACGGTTAAAAAAACTGCCAAAATTCTTACTATAATGGACACCAATTTGTAAAGAATTGATGCTGTCACTTCTTGAGGCTCTCCGTACTAGTATGGAATGTACATAATACTGTACATGTACTGGAAATATACCGGAAAAGTAACAGACTTCATCAGACGAGTAACCTAGAAGCAATGGGTGAAATGGAAATGCAACGTGTAAGAAATGGCTAAAACGGATAATGAAGGGAAATCCAGTAGTATATTATTAGCCACCAGTCCATTACATCTCCATTTTATCTGTTTCAAGTCAGATAGATATTTGTTTGTGACTTGAGTCTAACAGACATCAACAGACACTGAAGGGATATAAACCGACAGCTACAAGGGGTGTGATGGACGAGTGCCAGACAATACTGATACCTAATGAATCTTTTAAAATTTACACATAAAGGACACCTTAGTCCATTCTGTCTATAAATAAGAGATTTTTTCTAGCGTGCTCAAAACTTTCCAATGGACAGAACAAAGATCAACAGCTCATGCAGTTATCTTTGGAAAAATAAGGGATTCAATGGGTGCAAATGGAGACCAGTAGATAGAAAATTTTGTTCTCTGCTATTAGTTGCCTTATCCACCTAGGTGTGACAACAAGCATTAGGGGTTGAAGAAATTATTAAAAATATCCTTTTATTAGTCGTAATTCCGAATCAGGAAACTTCATTCAATTTACTTTTTAGATGGTGATGAGAAGGAGAAAGAGGTCAGAGCTATAGAGAAAGCTAAGAAGAGAGCCCTGAGTAGCAGTATTATGAGAGAACTAAAGGAAGAGTACAGTGAGGGACCTCAGGAAATAAAGGTTAGGGTAAAATCCAGGATCAAAAGTAAAGAAGAACACTCCCTACCAACCCCCCCCCCCTAACCCTAACCCCAACCCTACCCTCTCCAAAAACAAAAAAAAACAAAAAAAAAAAAAACCACAAGAAAATCAATGAATTTTTGATGATTGATAATTGTAAACTATAAATAGTATCTCAGAGTCTATATTCATAAATTTAATCAGAAGCACTACAAGCGTTTATAAGACGGAATATTTCTAATATTACTTACTACATGCATCTGAATTTTTATGAAGTGATGTTAAAATGCATTAAAATTGGTTTGAAGTTTTCTTGAAGAAGGTAAAGAGTTGGAACACTTCGGTATTATAATGAATATTCATCTAATAGCCAAAATGTGAATTGAGTTATCTCCCCCTGAAATCTGACATAAGGCAAAATCCTTTTATATTCAGGCATAAAAAAGTATTTTCTGTTTATAATAATTTTCATGTCCTTTATATGTGCACAATAAGTACATATTTTTACAACTTTGATGTAGTTTAAGAACAAAAGATTTACTGATAATACTCAAGCTGTCAGTTGGGAAAAGAATCATATTTGATACATTTTACATGTTGAACTTCTTTCAAGGACTTAGCCAATACTAAGATGCTACTTGATTTCTAAGACATAAATTGTTGTGGTTTATACATGTAGGAAAATAATCAGACAGAGTGTTCAAACTTAAAGAACAACATTTGGATAAATAATTTAGATACATTTATATGCATTACCTCATTCACTACATTGTATGGAAAATGAAGGACCTGCAACTTTGTATTTGAATGTGTCTTTATTCATAAAATAGAATTCAATTGATATTTCAAAATACCTAAAGATTGTATTAATTGTTTTCCTTATCTAGGAGTCGAGAGATCTTCACAGACTCAGTGCCGACAGAAAAGCTAAAGAGAGACTGGAGTAAGTCAGAAATTCTATTGTCAAGCTAAGCGTAAAGCAACACATGTACAGTATATATATTCTGAAGTAAAATCCCAGCTACTTCAATAACTTCATTGAACTTCTATATGCCTTTTCCCTGTTCTGAAATGTACATGTATAATAGCATAAGGATTTGTCATTGACATCTTATACCTCAACTTTTGTGAAAAACTCTTTAAGATATTCAACCCCTTTCAATGAATGTGTTTTCAATTGACCCTTCTGAACGCGGGAAAAATTTGAGAAATTCCATGACGTCACAATGCAATTTGGATGTTTGACCAAAGTTCGAAGCTTGTTTGTCCGAGGTAAAAGCATTGTGACGTCACGTAATTTTGCATTTTTTTCCCGCAATCAGAAGCGTCAATTAATGATAAAAACAAGAAATGAACATTGTCAGTTTCCTACACTTACATTTTCAAGCTAAAATGAGGGTTTATACTTTAAATAATAATGATCTACCCCGTCATCCCAAAGATTCCAGATTATGAAATCATCAATATTGGTTGGAAAATTAAAAAAAATGTGTATTAATATCAAATTAGAGTGCAGGATCCTTAAATCGTTTAAAAAGGCTATCATCATCTAAATGTATGTCAGTGTAAAATACAAGACTTAGGGGAATTCAGACCTCATCATTTGGCATAATAAAAAGTTTTGAAATTCTCATTATAGATAAATGAAATGTCTTGTACATATTGCTTCCTGTATACATTAGACAAAAAGAGGTATTTTCTTGCTTGTTGCCCATCCCCTGTCCCTGTTCTGAATCAGTAATTTATATGTTTAATCTTTTATTTATTTTGTAACACATCTTCAATACTTTGTTCAGGTATGAAGAGGACAATTTCATGCGTATTGCAGTTTCAAAGAAAGAAAAGGTATTTATAGCTGATGTATGCACAACCAATGCTATTTCCTTAGATGAAACTATTGAAGTGGTACGTGGTGCATTTCTGCATGTAAATGCTCGTGATGTCACAATGCATAGGCTTAACGGGAACATACAGCAACGGCTGTTCTAACCTGCAGTGACCTAAATTTTATGAATGAAGTAGTGTCCTCCGTAGGGAAGTTTGATGTATTAAATAACAATGAACACTCTATATCCACAAATTTTTGGCCAATCAGCCTTTATCAAGTGGAAAAGCACGAATATAAAAGAATTCTATGTATTATCCATTAATGCTGGTAAACAAAGCCCAGCGTAAAATGAACAAGGTAAATTTGTGGATATAGAGTGTTCATTGTTATTTATTACTAAATTTTATGGTCACCATTTACCTGGAAAAAGCAGGATTTCAGAAAACAAGAATTAAACTGACAATTCGACGCTGTAGAATTGAAAGGTCATAAGTAACACATACGACCTTTTTGACTTTTTGCTATGAACAGATAGGTCATGCGATTTCCCATCTCCCTGTAAAGTTTCATAATGATATCCTGTCTGTAACCATGGTAATGGATTGAAAAACCTATTTATGAAAGGTCGTATGTGTCAGATACGACCCATAATAGCCTAGATTTTAACTCTAAAAGGTCGTAAGTGTTAGTTACGACATTTCATATCCCAATGTCTTATAAAGGAAAAGATAGACAAAAACCCCAGTTTCTTGAGTATGAAAGGTCGTATGTGATATATTTAGTATCAAGTTTTTGTATTTATATTGAAATTTTTGTGGAAAAACATGTTGCCTTTTGTTTACCGGTAAATACCCAAATGTATAGTTTTTATGGTTTCTTTTTTCTAATGGATTGCAAGATAGCAATGTAAAACAGTTTTATCTCTCTCCTGAAAAAGTTGCAAATTGCACTTACGACCTTCCAATTCAACAGCGTCGAATTGTGGTGCATTTATTCTGTAAGACTAGTATTAAATATTATGTTTGTTTAAGTTCTGATGATACTGAATCATTGTCATGGTAGTGTATCAACTATTTCATTTTGCTTGCACCTCATGGATACACACACATCGATGAGATTGGATTACAATGGTCAATATGCTAGTATTAATAATATTAGATACATTTTAGATATACTGTACATGTTAGAGGAAAGTATGAATTACTGTTGCAAAGTTAAATCTTTCTTGGATCAGTTCTGAAACTTGTAAAAAAAAATATTCTATATTATGATATGACAATAGTGCTGTCATGGTACACTAAGCTCACGATACGATGTGTATAACGATATTTACTCAAGGTATGATTCGTATCATGATACATTGTTTTTAATGTAGATATGAAAGCAATTCTGTAATTCATTAGAGATTTTAATAAAACAAGTTTAAAAAACAACAAATAAGATTATTCATAACTTGAATGCTTTGAGAATGATTGTATTGTCTAGAAAACAGGAGCGTGGTTAAAAGTTATCTTTGCCACTCAGCACCAAGAGTCGCCAAGATAAAACTGAATGCCGAAAATGAACTGTAAATCAATGATACGGCTTCATCTCGTACTGTGTGTCGAACCGTTGTCAAGAACCGCAGTGAATTGAGAACCACGGTGAATCGTGACAGCCATATACGACAAGAGAACAAAAGTTCAGTAAATTGCATATCAACATTTCTAAATAAGAGAAGAAACGGGATGAATAAGGAAATTTAGATATATTATCTTAAAAAGCTCTATTCTCTTTGTACAGAATAAATACAGAAGCCTAGCTACCATGTCTTCTTTGAACGCCTTGACACAGTTCAATGACATCAGTGCTCTGACAGAGGAAGGCTTCACCCCACAGGTAAATCTTCACCTTAATTAGCGTTCTATATGATATTGCAGAATCCCTACATAATAGCCAGAGTTACTTCCCATTTGAGATGTAATCTGGTGTAGACTAATTGTGATGTCAACAGATTCTTTGGAAATCTTTCTTAAAATCTGGGAAATGATTGTATGGAATTAGATGGCAACATTGAAAATAAGCCAATCACTGGCTCACAAATCGATCTTCTCATTTGTGAAGAATCTGTGGAGAACCAGTCTTCAGGGTCGTCATGGATCCTGAATGATATTAAGTTGAACAGTATATGATTAAAAGATAGTAGCCGCAGGTGAGGATCAAACTCAGGACCGATCGCATTCTAAGAGGGTGTCTTACCCATTCAGCCTCCAGGGTAGTTGCCATTTTTAGACGTATTCGCTATCCTCCCATTTGAGACGATATATGACGTAGACTGATTATGACGTCATCAAATTCTATAGAAACAGTCCTAAAAGTCTGGGAAATGACGGTATAAAATGGACGTTACCATATCATTTTTTTTGACGTCACAATGGTTTTACATCAGATACCGTCTGTTAGGGGAAAAAACTCTGTATTCCGCAAAGGCGTAATAGAGGGTATTTTGAAGTTTCTACATTAATAAGACGGGGCTTCTCTGACACTCTGCCCCAACTTATTCATGTAAAAACTTACAAATTTCTTGTAATCTATATTTGATTTTACCATACTGATTTTATGACGTCATAATGGTTTTACATCAGATACCATCTGAAATGGGAAATAGCCATATTCCCAAAAGACTACATGAATTATGAGTTCCATCCATCTGTGTTTATCCTTCAGACTGTTAGATTTAACATGATAATTCATGTCAGTTTAAAGTTTTCATTTTGTATGCATATTAAGGATGATGGAAGAAATATGCCATGTTACCTTCATGGTCACACGGATTTATCACACTAATACCGGTTGCAGTATTTACTATATATATGTGTTAAAGGGATCTAACTCGACGTTTAACGAAAAATCGACAAGTCATCTTTAAGTCTTCAGAAATAGGCTAATAAATGTCAAAACCTATTTTCTGTGGTATATTTCGATAGATTAATCCATACTGAATCTTCATACGAAATTTGAAATCAGAACCTCCCTTACAAGCCGAGATATGCCCAATACCGCTCTCTTATAAGTGCCGCATTTCTAGGTCGGACAAAAAGGTGTCCGATGATAATCAGGCATCAGTGATCAACTTGAGGCACCGCTTGACCATTCAATGATGCGAACATCTCAAATACATAACATTGCATGAAATAGTCCCATATATGCTTAGTACAATTTCAAATAAAGTCTTTTTTGACGACTTTGAAATAAGAAAAGCGTCGGATTTAAGCAAGATTAAATTCAACATGTGCAGAGTTATGAAAGACATATACGTGCATGCAAAGAGGTAGCTATATATGAGGGACTTTCATATACCAGCGATTTTTGAAATGGTAAAAAGCGTGTGAAGAGTAGATAATCATGCAGTTGTATGTCTTTGAAGTGTTTGGACGTTTAAACGATCAAGCAGTCTATACCTCTTGATTATCACCGGACACCTTTTTGTCCGACCTAGAAATGCGGCGCTCATAAGAGAGCGGTATTGGGCATATCTCGGCTCGTAAGGGAGGTACTGCTTTCAAATTTCGTATGAAGATTCAGTATGGATTAATCTATCGAAATATACCACAGAAAATAGGTTTTGACATTCATCAGCCTATTTCTGAAGACTTAAAGATGACTTGTCGATTTTTCGTTAAACGCCGAGTTAGATCCCTTTAACACATATATATAGTAAATACAGCAACCGGTATTAGCGTGATAAATCCCTGTGTTCATGGTCATAGGTCAAGGTTAATCCTAGGCAAGCATGTTTTGATGAAGTATTCACACTTTGTCCTAAGACATTAACTAAGTTTTCATGACACAACTGTTGCAATACGTAAGATCGCAACTACAGTGCATGCAGCATGTCCGTTCTAATTTTTACATGCCCTTCCTTTGACACAACGTATCATGGTATGGCAATTTCTGTCTGTCTGTCCGTCTGCGCTTATGGAACGCAATAACTTGAATATGCGTCAATTGATTTTCATGATATTTATACTTTGTGATCACACTGTAAAGAAGAAGCCACTTTTCAATTTTCATGTTCTTTTGATTTGTCATTACAGAGTTATGGGACTTACATTTTTTTAAATACAGTGAAAATATACTTAAATAATGAAATAGTGTCCTCCGTAGGGAAGTTTAATATGATAAATAACAATGAACACTCTCTATCCACAAATTTTCGGCCACTCGGCCTTTATCAAGTGGAAAAGCACGAATACAAAAGAATTCTACGTAATATCCATATCTGCTGGTAACGGTATGCAGATTTAGCGGTACGCTGCTGAGATTTAACGGTACGCAGATATAACGGTACGCAGATTTAGCGGTTTTATGTAACGTCGTTTTGGCACTTGACGCATTGTTGATTGTTATGTGTGACGTCATACCTTGTTCATTTTACGCTGGGCGTTGTTTACCAGCAGATATGGATATTACGTAGAATTCTTTTGTATTCGTGCTTTTCCACTTGATAAAGGCCGAGTGGCCGAAAATTTGTGGATAGAGAGTGTTCATTGTTTTTATTATACTTAAATAATTTTAGATTCTTTAAAAATCTATTTTTGTGTGAAATGTTTCAGGGTTCTCATTAAGAGCCGGCGACCGGTGATTTCTTGCCTCCTAGTTTGGGTAAAATCGCTGCCTACTTTTCGTAAAAAAGTGTTGTATTTCCATGTCAATTTCAGATTTTCTTTTAGTATGAAAACTGAACGCGTACTAAAGGAAATTAGTTGTCCTTTAAAAAGCTGTCACTATACAAGGTACGCGATAAATATTTCCATAACTACAGTGAGAAAACATTGATTTCAACGTGGCGTGATGGGTCATTTTACAATAATTGTCCACCCGAAACACGTGTCAAGGACAATCAACGGCCGGACTTGCGTGTAAACATCATACGCAAGTTTGTATAATTTTCTACCTCGGTATATTTTCTGTATGTAAACAACATACTAGTACTTATACGTGCATGCCCCCGGACCCCTCTAGAGGTCTTGCGCCTTTGGTGCTCACATCCTTTGATTGCCTCCTACTTTTTCTTTATTCACCTCCTACTAATTCCAAACTTAATGAGAACCCTTATGTTTTAAAAAGGAGCTGTTAAGATAAGGCGTAAAATCAGCCCTGAAAAGTGGAATTTTGAAAATTGAAATTTCAAGAACTTTTTTTTAGTAAAATGTATACCTATACGGCATCCAATCAGAATATGAAGTTATTTTTCATCTGTTTTGCATAATATTGCTAATTTTTAGGTCAAAACTTATCTTTTTCTCATAGAAATCAATAGAAAACGGAAAAGTTTTTTTGAACATTGTTCCCCCCAGATATACAGAAAGCCACTTTTACTGGAGATGTGTATCCATGATACAAATTTTTTGGCAAAGTGGGGTTCTGTATCTCCGGGGGGAACACTACCCCAGAGACAAAAAACTAAAAATGGAAAGGGGGGTGCATTTTATAAGAATCTATCTTTTTGACTATTAAATAAAGCACATTTGACTATTTTTCCTCTTTAATCCATCAAACGTTGTGTACTCAATATGATTGAATGAAAGATACAAGAATTAGAAACGAAATAAGCAAGAGTGATGTTCATTTCTCCGTCAATGTGTATTTCGCGCTGCAAGGCTTACATTGTAGCCATTGAATGAAGAATAAGACCGTATTTTAAGTTCCGGATTTCATTATTTATTGATTAAAGGAGGTAGAACGTTCGAAATCTATTTCTGATACACAATGTAGACATATTTTATGTCTTTTAGCTTATATTTATCCATTTTAGATAAAATATTCAAAAATGTATACGTTTTTTTGTCGATATTATCGGATTTTCTATCCGAGCACCCCTACCTCTTTCGACCTTAATTTTACAACCTTAAGAGTTCCTTAACATAATGTAAAACATGTAAAAGGTCTGCAAATACATTATATTTCAATAATGATTCATGTTTTTCTGTGTACGATTCGCCATGCGGAGGAAATAAGTCACGGGATTCAGGGCTAAATACGGCCCTTATCTTAACAGCTCCTTTGTAAATATCAGGAAGAAAGGATGTTCTTATACATATGTAACATTCTTTTTTTTATTTTTTTTTTTGTGGCATAATTGAGAAATTATGTTTTATGGAAGGGGGGTTATATGTACATAATATGCGTCAACAGATTTTCATGATATTTGTACATTGTGATCAGACTATGGAGAGGAAGCCCCCTTTCGATTTTCATGCTCACCTAATTTGCCGTTACGGAATTATAGTACTTAGATATTTTGGTGTTGTGAAAATAAATCCCAATGGGCATATCTTGCTGTGTGAGCATAGGCTTTATTGCATTTAGTCACCTACCAAAACCATTGTATAAAACTTGGGGAGATTTTCTGCCCTTGTAAATCTGCCCTTGTAAATTGATGACGTCAAAACAATGGAGAACTATCAAAGAGTGCACGAAAACATTTGTTTAATCTTTGTTAGAAGTATTTGCGATTTTCCGGATTGATATGCAGATAAAGGTTCTTGATTAACCATAGTTCACGTTGACTTTTCAATTCAGGGTATGCTACTATCTATGCATCAAGCTTTTTCTATCCATTTGAAAAACAACTGAATAACATTTTCACACAAAGTATTCAGCATAGATTATGTATAAAGAACTTGATATAAGTCATTCAAGAATTGATTGACTCTTCATAGTATTGCTCTCTTATTCTCTATGTCGGCATGATGTCACACAAAGGTTCAATTAGAGATAAGCACAGAGAAGTTCCGAAAATAGTTGGGGGATAAACTCACTAGTGTTTATCATAGAGCATTGTGTATGGAAATTGCTTTATATCTAGAATCTAACGTTTATATCAAGGATAAATCTACTAGAATTTATTGAAGGAACCATTGATGAATTAGCTATTAGCTCCTCAAACCATTATATAAAATGAGAATTGAAGATACGGAGCAAACAAAATAAGGGATTTTTTCATAGGGCACAGTGAAAAATCTAGAGGCACATTGCCCTGTAAACATGGCGAAAATTTGGTCATGTGATCAGTCCGACATCAAGAATTGTGATTCTACTTTTATACTAGTAGAAAATACAATCTAAGAGTGGGAAAGCCCTATTGTAATCTGACTTCATTTTTTAGCTGAAAAATCAAAGAATGGTGATACAAATTCTATGAAAAGTTAATATCGTGCAAGAGCAAAGTGTATTGTTGCAACCCCGATTATTCTATTTCAATGTCATTGAAGAGGGATAATGAAGTGCGTACCATATACATATAGCATATTTTTCTTGGAAAAGTACGAATTTAGAGCGTAAAAATGACTTAATATGAAATAGTGAAAATGTTTTTATGATATTGATTTTTATATTTGTAGGCAGGATCATCCGGTAAAAAACGGAAATTTTCAGGAAAAGTAAGTAAAAACGAATTCATATGAATGAATATTTAAAATGATTTTAACTTTTGTTTAAAAAAAAGATTAAAACAAAATTTAATCATTTCTATAAATCACCCTTCCCAAAGAGATTTTTTTTAGAATGTAATGTATCAATATTACACATCTTCAAGTGCATAGCATTATTTAAGAACAGACAGATTTTCAGCATGGACCAGACATGCACCTTTCGGGTACTTAACCCTTGTCAATGATCCTCAATATGAATTCTGAATTACTCGCCGACATAGTAAACTATCTACTGCAATCTCGAATATAGCAAATAATAATGAGTTAAAAGAAAATAGATGATTAGAATAGAATTGATTTCTTAAAAATCATTTTTTGTTGGGATCCCCACCTGCCTTATTTTTCATCTTCATTTTTATTGTTAATATTAATTTTTTTTTTCTTTGGTTGTGTGAAAATTCTCCTGATGTTAAAAAAAGGTATCATCAATTTTTAATCTAATTTTCAGGGAAAAAAAGGGAAAAAAGGTAAGCATTACAAAATGATATAAAAAAAATCTTTAATCAGGGGACAAAATAGCAAAAAGCAAAAACTTTTGAGTAGAAATTAATTTTCTTGGTTTTCTGCCACACACAAAACAGAAATGAAATCATTTCTTAAATTTTTGTTGTGTTCCATATTGATTTCAACTCTACTCTAAGGTCGTTCAGTAACTTGAAACTCGATACTGCCATTACGAAAGATTCAAATTGCTGCCAACATGGCATTAATATCATGTTAATGACTCACAGATTCTTGAAACATTGGATAATCAACAACAGCTATCAACATAAAAAACGAGTTTCTGGTTTAAAGTGCAAAGTACATCCAATTTGTAATATTACATGTAAAGTATTTCATTGTTTTGCTTTGAACAATACCATCATTGATTATGATATTTTATAAACATAAAATGGTACTACTGAAAATTTGATTCGCTTTAGAAACAACTGGAATAATTAGAGGAATTAATAGACATACTGTACATTTTTATTTATTGAAGTATGTGCAATTGCATATGTGCGACTTTATCTTTATAGATTAATGTATTTAGATTAGATATAGAGACTTAATGGACAAGATTTAAAAGACTTGAGTTATAAGAATCATTCTTCAATCTTACTGACTTTTATTTTGTTTTTTTTTTCAACAGGTTTCAAAAAGAAGAAAAAGTAGAAAGTTCAACTTGAATTTACAATGAAAGATGGTATTAAATTGTTAATGTTAAAAATAAAATAATAAAATGAGAAAGAAAAACAATATTTGATTGAGCTTTGTTTTTTAAATATGAATCAAGGTAACAAGGAATCTAGTCACTTTTCCCGATATCTGCAGCCCTGTTACCATACTTTTTCAACTCTAAGTATGTATATCTTTTGCTTGTGCATTTCCCATATTTATGTAAACGTGTTACCATGTATTACCCATTCTACATGTTCTATTGAAAAAATACATCAATGATAGAAATAAATAATTATTCAAATATGAAACAGATATGAGTTACGTCGATATGGCACTATTACATATTAAATGGATTGTCATTGATAAGAAGTGGAAAATTGGACACATAAAACCTACAGGAGCTCGATGCCAATGATCCAAGTTGAAGAATATCTGCTTCCTCTTCCCTTTGACTAGAGAGAGGTGATAAAGGGCGGATACCACTGAAGGTTCTTGGCATCGAACTCCTGTGATAAAACCATATGACTCAAGGACATACAAAATTTGGAAAAGAAAGTAGACAAGAGAGACCCCGTTCATACAGATGTGTAACAGGATCTATTACCTAGTGTGATCATTGACAAGGAAATCCACAGGCATGGACTATTTTTTGTATGCCCTATGTATTTTCTATCTGCATTTACATACTCATCTGTTTGTTGCTGATCACGCCCCTGCATTTTGTTGTCTTTTTTTGTGATGTCATTTTACATTGAGGTTTTTATGCACAACAATTAGCTCTTACAAGTACGAGACCCCTGGGTAACTGGATCAGTGGGAGGGTTGTTTGCATGTGGGTAACCACTTTATTTTCCCTGTTGTGTCTCTTTTTGTGTTGACAGCTTTGTGTTTTGCGGTGGAATTACTTTCTCGCCAGCTCTGCAATAACATCTGTCAAACAGTAGCAAGTGGATACTCATGATGTCAAACTTCATGATTTTATTTAGATCAAACTGTATATTTTACACAACAAAGTTGCCAAATATTGCAGAAATATAAGAAAACGCATTTGCATATTGAAGCATCTGCTTATTGCTTTAGTAATTGCACTGGGTGAACCTTTTTTGTGATATCATCGTGTGCAAAACAGGAAAAAGAAGTGAGTTTTATTACAAAAACGTGTTAATGCAAGAGTAAGAGAATGTAAGCTTCTTAGGATTGAACAGTAAGCTTATCGTTCTGTCGAGGTGATCATGAGTAACTAAGCCTTGGAAGATTCTACAACATGTGAGTGTCGCGTATGATACTTAACACACAGATTCTCAGCTTCATACATAAGTTGATTGTTTACATTCTGGAAGCTTTCAGTGACGCCAGTAGTAGGTTTTGTAATTGTATTATGGATATCCCCTCGCAACTTTGTATAGAAGCGGAAACAATCATCATAGAAACATCAAACCTTCCGCAAATGTTCCCCAAGGAGAGAGGCTGAACCTTATTGCTTTTCAAGGGTCAAAGGTCAAGTTTACTGGTCTAGGGCTTAAAATCTCTTTGAACAGCATAATCATAAGACATAAAACCTTCCACTAATAGGGAGAGGACGGATGAACCGTATTGACTGTCACTGTGTACTTAGGCTTAAAATCCTTGAAAAACACAAAAAAGACCAAACAATTATTGCAGGATCACCAAACCTCTCACAAATGTTTCCAATGAGAATAGCTAGGATGAATCCTATTGATTTTCAAGATAAAGGGTCAAAGGTCAAGGCCACTATAGACGTGATTCAAAATGATTTTGCTGATGAAATATAACATGCAATGCGAGGGGATGCTACGCTTGGGTTGTCTTTATTTTCATTCAACATAGACCACAACACAAAAGACTACTTATATAATCAACAATGCATATGGCGAATTGGTGCCGACATAGGACTGTATTATTATGCAGCATTAGAAGCAAATGGTGTGGTTATCCAGATTACGTACGCATAACCCTCCAACCTGACTTCAAAGAAGCACAGTTGTTGGGTATAACTTCTCACAAAAAAGACAGCAACTCGCAATTACCTTACAGATAAATGTGCACAAGTAAATGAGTATAAAAATAGGTTGTACGAATATCAGTCCGTGCTCTACCGACTGGCCCGAATTCATTCATGCAAACACTAGAGGAGTCTGACCAATATTCAGATCTTCTCTAGAACGAGATTTGAACAGGACGCGTCATGGAGTCCCGTCGACAAAGAGTGCAATTCTGATACAAGGCAGTAGATTGGTCAAGTAGTATGTAGTGCAGAGTGTCCTTCAGGTGACACCAGGTTCCCATCCAAATATATGAGAGTTGATTGATGATTTTGACACATTTCCGACGAAATTGTATACCTATATACTTCCTTCATATTTTGCTTATGTCAGATATATAATTATTTGGGTGTTTTCTGTGGGTGCTGCAAACGAGAGCTGATGGAGTCCCCTCCTTTCTTTCAAAAGGATGATGAGTCCAACATCGGTATTTCAATGAGGCCTCAACACTTGCATTAAGTCATGCCATGCGCGGATCCGGCATTTTTGGTCAGAGGGGGTCCAAAATTGTAGGAAGTCTACCTATGATGTAGGTTACAATATTTCGGTGCACATCATGGGGAGGGGGCGACGTGTGCACTAAGGATTGATTTTTGAGGGCGGGTATTGTTACCTTTCCTTTCATGTTTATTTTTACGAAGAATTGGCGAGCGAAGCGCGAGCCGCGAAAATTTTGATTAATTGACATTCTGTCTATATCTCATGAGAATAAATAGATACATAATTTTCCCAAATAATCTGACATCTTAAAATGACAAAACCTTGAAAAAGATGAGGGAGGTTACATGAAGTAAGGGACTGTTGAAAATACGAGTTCCTGAGACCAAAGACAGTTATATAAAATTATTTAGTATAAAAAATTGAAAATGAATAAGGAATTTTGCAGAAAAAATTATAGTGTAATTGTAAATGGCGAGCGAAGGTTTTAAAGCCTTTTTATGCATTTTTAGACCCCTTTCAATTAGAAATGAGCCAAAAGTGGACCCCATATCCGAAAATCTCAGAGAGGGGGGGGGGGGGGGGGTCCAGACCCCCGGTCCCCCCTCTGGATCCGCGCATGCATGCAAGCTGATATATACCTTATTGTTGTAATGTTGGGTGCAGATATTAACCAGGGTATCAGTCAAATTGCTAATGGTTTGGTGAATTACGGATAGATTTGCTTTTGTTGCCGTTTTCCAATCATGCTATTAACTAGTGTTGAATTTAGATATTTTACCCTGGACATATGACTTGTTTTTATATTGTAATGCTCTGCATTATTTTGATGTCATGTTATTGCCTATGTAACCACTATTAAAAATGTATTGGAACTCGATCGCTTCTCCTCGTCCTTGATAGTAGTATGGAAAAAATTCAAACAATTTATTATGCACCAGAAACGTGTTTCGGATATTAATTTCTCATCAGTGATGCTTCCATCCAAAGTGATTTTTAGACACAACCAAAATTCATTTAGTAACGCCCTCTGGTCAGTATATTTTTTTGCAATTAAATATGTGCATATACTTTGCAATAAGTGTGCTGCTCCGGATTTTTTGTAGGGTCGATTCAGTAGCATATCCAAATAAAATCTATGTTAAGAATAACATTGGATGGATGAATCACGTGCAGAGAAGATAATGTATGGAAGGGTGTTGGCTTAAGCTGCTCAGCTTTCCGTACATGATGAATACTTTTTACAATAAAACAGTGCTCAACAGAGAAAACAAAGGAATGTTTTGTGACAGAATGTGTCAATGAAAGGTATATTTACTGTAAACGTCAGGAAAATAAGCTACTTATGATTGAAGAAGCTTATTCTGTTCCATCAAGGTGATCAAGGGTAACAGAGCCACGGAAATCTTTGTCACCTGAAATAGTCTCTATCACTGGAATATCATATCTATTCGTTGAAATGTAGAAAGCTTTGAAATCAATGACGTCAACTTAATGATCCTGAGCATTTTTATAAAGATATTACAGGGAATAACCCTTTGACAGTGATAAACCATCTAAAAGAATAGTTTCCTGCTATTTATATTAGGTTTGGTAGATTTTTTGGAGGCAAGAGTACGATATACACAGTGACTATACATACACTGTGTTTGTAACTTCCGTGACATAATTGGAGAGTATTTATTTCTTTTGTACGCTAATAAAACAATCCTTTTTTCACTTTTATGAGACAAACGAAATTGAAAAATGGAACAAAAACATATCTTACAACCTAAAATGAATTTCAATATCAATATTTCTTAGGTCCCTGAGTCATTCTGTCTGTATGTTCGATCATCTTACAGTGAGGATGCTATTTTACATCATAATTGTGCGTTCTCTGGATAATTGGAAAAGTGGGAGGGTTGAACGCACGTAATTTGGATAATTACACCGTCTGCTTCTTGCATGGCAGATGCATGGCCGTCCTAAGTCGACACCGGTTGCCCATTAGTCGATCTCGTCGGTTTACGTATGGTCTTTTGTGTTCCATGTTTCTATGGTGGGAGTTGGTGTTCCTTGTCACTTTTGCGTTTCTTTCTGTGGGTGTCTACTCTGTGTTTTTGCATTGGGTGTTTTGCATTTTTGCTGTGGTTACTGCAAGTGAGTGATTTTGGAGATATTTCTTTCATAATCTCCTTGATTTCAATGTTTTGCCCTTATCTGCCACTTTACCAATAGAATTTTGGGCTTCGCATATATGTTCACAATTTGGATTTCCTCTTTTTCGGCCTAGGACATTACTGATGACGAATGTTTGTTGATATGCGAATATGGTGCACTTAGATATAACGATTTCAATATAATAATCTACCATGTGTTCAGAAAAACCACATTAAAAGTCACAAAATGATGATTACCCGTATTTGACTAGTAGTCACATTGACCAAACTTATATATTGTGGCACCTTTTGTTAATTAACATAACGACACATGCTACCTTTCCCATGAATCCTTGACTTGTGACAGATTCTTGGTGAGGAACAATTCAGTCAAGTACTATAGGGTGTCATAAAAATGTAATCGACGTTAGAGCTTGATGCCGTATGTTTACCTGGATGGCATCTTGATATTGATTCAGTGTTACTTCTGGAGCAATGACGAGTCAACGTCGGAACGAATTATCTGATTTTACTGAACGAAACGACACTTAAGGAACATAATCTGGGACCGCACATCTGAACACAGTGTCATTCTATGAGCTCTGAAGTCGAAAAAGACCTTGCTGATTAGATTAATGAAGAGATGTGCCCCCACGAGAGGGTCTCGGAATACAGACAAAGACATTTGAAGATTCGGATTCATATCAAGTTCATCTAATATGACCTCTATTTGGCATTTACACTCCCTTTTCTCGGATAATTTGTTTTCGTTCGTAGTTGTATTAATCGTTAATGATATTACTTTAGCATGTTATTAGTTGATGATGAATAGAAAACCTGGTGCCAGTCGTAGAAAAAATGGATCCCAATCTACTCCAAGAGAGCTACTCGGAACCATGTACCATGTTGTTTTTCTGTCTTGTTTGTGTTGTCACCTTCATATGGCTTGATTTGTTTCTACATCTGCAGTACATCTCGGATGACCTCTCTAAAATAGGGTTAGCACTGTGAGAGGGTCGCCACAGCACACGTAATCCGGATAACTAACTTAAGCCATTCGCTATTGGAAAGTGGATTGCCGTTCAAAGTCGTTACTATGTACGGTCTCCCTCGTAATATTTGCATGTAGTTATTCGTCTCTTAGGTTCTGCGTGCCTGATCTGCTTGTTTATTTGTTTATTGTAAGTGTTGGTGTGTGTCTGATCTGTTTGTATATTTGTTTATTGTAAGTGTTGGTGTGTGTCTAACATGTCTAATGATGTTCGATGAAGTTGAAGTAGTTTAGTTTGATAATTGACCCTTCCGATTGTGGGAAAAAATGAAAAATTTCGTGACGTCACAATGCTTTTACCTCGGACAAACAAGCTTCGAACCTCGGTCAAACATCGAAATTGCATTGTGACGTCATGGAATTTCTCTAATTCTTCCTGCGTTCGGAAGGGTCAATTATTGCTCGTTGCATCCTGTCTTTATGATTCCGTATGATTAGTGCAGGATAGTCTTGCTTGAGACCTCTTCGATACTCTCTTTATGAATGTTGTGATAAAGTGTTCACTGTCTTTTCTTCTTTTGTAATTTGTTAACAGTATTTATTTATTTAAAATCTGTTTTATACGAAAGTGCTCCAACTATTTACATTTACCTTCATGAAGAACATTTCAAATCAATTCTAATGTACCTGACACGTGTTTCGGACACCAAATCCTCATCAGTTGTATCTATTAGCTTGCTAGGGGTCCGTCGATGCTCAGTTTTGGTACTCTATTGAGAGTGCTGTTGAGATTGTTGTCAGGATCTTCTTTGATAATCTTATTAAATGCCGAAGTGATCTTTTCACACAGCTTAAATTAAATTAATGTATTTCAGTATAGCACCCTCTGGTTTTATTTTTCCAGAATGAGGAGAAACGTAGACATTTTAGTTATTTTACAAGTACTATATACTAATGAGATTTTGAAAGGTTGAAAATCATTGAAACTTGAAGGAATACGAAAAATGAAAGGAGACTTATTTATGACTCTTGTATATTATCACGCCTTGCATTATTTTCATCCAATGACGTCGCAGTATAACGTTCACGTAGTGTTTTGCCATGACGACGCAGTAAAAATTATGGAAGTATTCTAACTCTACACCTTCTTGAAGAAAATTTCAAACTAATTTTCATGCACCAGACACGTGTTTCGGATATTAAATCCTCATCAGTGATGCTTCCAGCCAAAGTGCTTTTCATAAGCCACCACAATTCATTTCACTAGCACCCTCTGGTTTTATTTTTAGAATTAAAATTTATGCATTTACTTTACAGAGAGTGTGCGGCGCTAAATTTCCTGTAGGGTCGATTCAGTAGCATATTAAAAAAAATCTATGTTCAAAATAGGATTGGAGGGATGGTGCTAAGATGTTAACCTCCTTTAATTAATTACGATGATATTTATCAAGTCACTAAATTTACAATCGTCAACAATGACAAAGAAAACGTTACAAAATGGTACTCAGCCTTTAATTGCCTGACCTCGTGAGGTCAGGCACACCTAGATTTGAAATGCATGAAACAAAACAAGAAGTCTATGCGGCGTTTGCATGTAATAATGATGAAAGCGCCGTTTACAAACATTCACAAGATCAGACAAAAACAAAAGATCGAGTTATCGTTTTTTAACATGTACGCTTATACGTGAAGAATATAGGTAAGTAATAGAGATTGAGATGGCTGAGTGTACAAGGAGTTAACTTCTCATGCAGACGACCGCAGTTCGTGTCCCGGTGTGGTCATATGAGGGAAGATGTTTTTAAAATTCTATTTCTTTTACATTACACGCGGTCACTTGCTTATTTTGATTTCAGATTAAAAACGTGAGAGTACATATACAAAACCGTGGGACGTTGCAAACATGAGAAAGTATGTGTCTGATGGTAGATGTAGCGGACCAACTTGACAAATCAGAAGCCCTCATTTTGTTCACATCAGATACACGCTTTTTTTTTATCAGTGGGGGACTTCTATACATTACTACCGACGGAATTATCAGAAATGTATACTTTACTGAGTTATAGATTCATTTCAACGTGTTCCTGTTTGTTTTATTTTCCAAAGGGTCCATCAAGTAAAACTACGGGGTGAGGAGGGTCGCTGCTATTTTGTTAAGGTCAGGCAAGCTTTTTTTGAAAAGCTTATACTTGTATTAGTTATAGAGTTAGTTCCTGTGATACTTCCTACACAAAGTCATCTTCGGGTTATACCCCTACAAATATACGCACCTACTTTAAATGGTAGAAGCAGGAATAAACCCGACAACTAATATTAAAGGTCGATTTAATCAGAATAAGGAGTTTATATTACATGACGCTACCAAAACGAGCAACCTATAGAAAGGTTTTCGACAAAATTCATGTCTCAGCTGGACAAAAAAAAAAGTCATATTAACATATTGTCAGTATTTTTTCAAGAGAATGTTTCTATGATGATAATCTAGCACAAAGGCTCTGACATTTAGTGAGGGCATGAATGCTTCATGTATCACAATGCTAAGTCCCTTATGCCACAAAATGTCAGATTTCAAGGGAACTTACTATAGATAAGCCTCACACTTGTTTGTCTTCAATGGACCTTTATAATGACCAAGTAAAACACATGACCGAACACCAAACAGAATTATGTAATCTTTGCTGCAAAAAGTTAAACAGTCTTTTCTAAGATGGCGAATTGCAGTGTGATAAAGAATTCGAATATAAGGAAATCATCGATGTATTTCATTGGCCTTCTTAAAATGTCATCGCGCTATCAAAGTCCCTTGATGACTGAGTTGAATTCATTTGCGTATAAGTGTCAATTCAGTAAATGGAATTGGCAGTGTCCTTTTAAATATTTAATGCATCTCCATTGCTTATACTATAATAATAAATTTAATGACAACAATATGCTATGGAGACATATGCATTCAAATTCTTCCATTTCATAGATTTAGTAATTCAAATATTTCTTGTAGACTATTAACGTTTTTATACATCTTTTAAGAATATCAATAAAGTTTATTGATCGAAATTAATACGATACGAGCTCTTATATTTTCAAACAAATCGTTTATACTGTCTTGTCTGGTATACGTAAGTTTTTGCATATTAATATAGCATCAATTCGGAGACAAGATATTTCGAAGCAAACACACATTTAAAGAACAAGTAAATTTTATCATTACGAACAGCCATGGTTGTGAATGAAAAGAAAGTGCACTGCAAACTGAAGGAATCTAACATATTATGGCCTGCCTCTCCGACAGGGATTGTAATCAGAACGCAATCTGCTTTACCAATATTCAGTCAGGGTCAACACGTTGACTTGAATAAAATGTGTAATAAAAATTCTTTGAATATTAAATTTTATGCATATACATGTAAGTTAAAGAAGATCCTGACGATAATTTCAACATCACTCACAATAGAGCACCAAATTGAGCAACGACGTGTAAAACACTATACTGTGTAATAAGTGTAGCCTTCAGAAGGTATTGGAATGCCTTTAAAGAACATTTCAGAAGGTACATTTGTTTGCGAAAACTTATTTTCGCGTTTTCAAATAAATTGCGAAAATATCGGATATTGGTTCTACGTATACGGTAGCAGTCAAGATTTATCCACGAACAAAAGTTAAGTGTCTCCTAGCCTTGACAATTCTGTAGCAAAGATGACGGGTATATTTTTTTGTAAAGCAGATTCCACAAGAAATTATCATATTTGGCCGACTTTGGGATCAATGTTATAATTTCATTTTCAGCTATAGTGTACGTCCGTTTTATTCATCGAATTTATTCAAGGTGGCGCTGATCAATTTTGGTAATTTTCTTGTTCTTTATTTAAATGCCATGGCGAATGATCAAATCTCCCACTTGTTTTTCAATGATAAGAAGAAGAAGAATCGATATGAGTTTTAAGCTTCTTTTTTCTGTCCTACTTAGTTACATAATTTGCATATCATATACGTAACATGATTCCTGTGATATTTGAATATCTTTAAACTGTACGTATTAGCACGTCACCGCTTTTATAGCATTGCACTTGCACCGGACTCCTGCAGATTGAGATTATTCATTTCATTAAATTGTGTCCGTGTTCTATGAATCCATGTTATTGTCTCCGTCTGTCAGTTCTATTTCCGTTTCTCGTGTTAAATTCTGAATAAGGTTTTTTGAATGAATTTGTAAGGCTTTTGATTTTTGGAATCTGATTTCGCGTTTTATGCTTGACTTTCTTCCTTTGATGGTAAACTAACTGGAGACGAGTGACATTCTCACTTCTACCTTGTACCAGCGCATTCTTGAGAATTGCACTCTAACTAACTGTGACGACAAGACTCCGTGACGGACCCTGTCCAAACCTCTTTAGAGAAAACAGGGCCCCGACCACCTGTCCTTTCAGAATGTTAGTCCCACTCCTCGGGTAATCACATGCATGAGCTTGCTTCATCCGGCAGAACACAAGCTGTATTTGTTAGCCTTCCCTTTTTTATATCCATTGACATATCCATCTATGTGTTGTTTGGGCCCCTCTGTCATGCTGTGTTGTTTGTGTGGTCAACTTGTTATTGAGGAGGTTATTTTACACCACAATTGTACGTTCTTCGAGACATCTTGGTAATCGGAAAAGTGTGAGGGTTATGCGCACGTAATCCAGGATATCCACACCGTCTGCTACTTACGTGGCAAATGGCCATCCGAAGTTGGCACATATTGCCCATCGATCTCTTTAGTTTATGTATAGTCATTTGTGGTTCATGTTTCTATGTGATTTAGCGTTCCTAGTACCATTCGCTCTCTGTCTGTGCGTGTCTGCTTGGTGTTTTTAGTTAACTTGAGCCAAAGTCTCAAATGAGCTATTGTCATACCGCTTCGTCTGTCGTCCGTCTGTCATCCATAAACTTGTCATATTTTCAACTTCTTCTCCAAAACTGCTGAATAGATTTTCATGAAACTTGAATTTTGGCGACTTATAAAAAGCAATTTGACATCAAATATATTATTTTGCTATTACGGAAACTTGCAATTTCATCGAAAAATATCATCGAAATTAAAGGAGGTTAACATCTTAGCACCATCCCTCCAATGCTATTTTGAACATAGATTTTATTTGGATATGCTACTGAATCGACCCTACAGGAAATTTGGAGCCGCGCACTTCCTGTAACGTAAATGCACAAATTTTAATTCCAAAAATAAAATCAGAGGGCGCTAGTAAAATGAATTTTGGCGGCTTATGAAAAGCACCTTGGCTGGAAGCATCACTGCTGAGAATTTGATTTTCGAAACATGTGTATTTTTCGTGAAAGTTGGTTTGAATAAGAATTACAGAAGTACCCATCAGTTATTCAGTCTCATAGTCGAGAAGGCAAGGCAAAAGCATTAGGTTTTCAACAGGAACAGTTGCGAACCTCGGAATGAACAAAATTCCGAAGTGAGACCAGGTGTACGGGGAGAGTCAGCGTCTCCTGATTGCATGCAACTCCCGTCGCAACTGAGATTTTATTCACGGAGGTACAGAGTTGGAACGCTTCCGTATTATGAATATGAATGTAGAACTAATGGCCTCATACAAGTGTTGTTGTTCTTCGTCCGAATCCGTCAACAGGTGGCGCCACCAAAGGCAAAAGTAGGTCACAAAGGGTACTTTGTCAGAAATGCTCATTTTTGAACTTATTTGTTGAATAACTCTATTAGTGTGTGATTTTGTGCACACATTTACTGCAATTTTTTCACATTTTAATTGTTTAGTGGTTTGGTAATGACTTTCTTATTGCCTTTTGTGAAAAAGAAGGGAGTATTTACATACATATTAGACTTCTTCACCAGAACTACTAAAGGCATTCTGATGAAACTTAGTAGGAATAAAGTACTTATGGTCCCATACGGAGGTTGTTGCTTTTGTCCGGATCCGTCAACATATGACGCCATCAGAGGCAAAGATAAGTCAAAGGGGGTACCCTCCTTTGACAAACTTCTTCAGAACAGAAGCATGTATCGACAAACCGAAAGCATCAGGATCATCTAGAGGGATGTCTCAAGAAGTGTTGTTATTTTTGGTTCCACTCTGAAGTCAAATTTTTGACGAGTTTTTGACGTCTTTTCTGACTTTGTCTTTGAACAACTCTATTATTCTGTGATTTTGTGCATTCATTTATAGCATATTTGTCACATTTAAGTTGTTCAGTGGTTTGGCATTGACTTTGAGTGAAAATTATATTTCAATGATTTTTCATTGATTTTTATCTTATGCAATAAAGGAAGGGGGATATTTTCATACATATTGGATTTCTTCTCCGGTGCCACAGAAGAGACTTCAATAAAACTTAGAGGGAAATAAGTACTTCTGGCTCTCGACAAGAGTTATTTTTATACCGATCTACAGGCAAATTTAGGTCATAGAGGGTTACCTTCTTTGACAAACTGCTTCAGAACAGAAGCACAAATGAAGAAATCAGAACGATTTAGAAGGATGTCTCAAAAAGTGTCGTAATTTTTTGTTCCACTACGAAGTCAACTATTTGACGTGTTTCTGACTTTTTCAGAAATGCTCATTTGTGAACATTTTTATTGAATTACTCAGTAAGTGTATGATTTTATCACTTATTCACTACATATTTGATTAACATACTTAATTCAAAGCCAAAATAATTTTCAGACACATGTCAAATGTATTTTGATAGCGCCCTCTAGTTTCATTTTTTTTGAATTTCAATTTGTGCATTTATCAATGAGTGTGCAGCTTCAAATTTCCTATAGGATCGATTCCATATCAATGAGTAAATGATTGTCAAACACAAAAGCCGAAACCAGATTTTTAAAAAATCACAATCGAAAAGCTTCGGATTTTGAAAGAAAACAACAAAACTTTGTAACACGAAAGGAAACATTGGACAAACAGACGGAGACAATGACACATCTACACATGAACACAAAGGACAACTTATCTAATGAACTATCTCCAGAGCAAGTGCGGAAGGCACTGTAGAATGCATTTTAGGTGGCGCTGTCAAGAATGCGCCGTTCTAACATTTGACATGTTGACATATCTAATGTATGCATAGTAACAAAGTACGTAGGACCAAAAATGAAGCCCATAGCCCATCCGAATGTCGGTATTAGTGTTACTCGAAGTTTTACTGTTGGTCACCGAATGACCAAAATTAACTGTAAATGGCGCCATCCTGAATAAATTCGATAAAACCACAAATGATTAATGCAATTCCATTGAAACAAAGCCCTGCCGAAGATGATACTTTCTTGTTAAATCTGCCATTAAAGCAGAAAAGTTAAATATATAAAACCTATTTTAGAAATAGTAATTGCGGGATGTTGTTTAGATGTTAACTTTCATAAATGTCGGTGATATTAATCCGAATACTATAGCCATATGTTACAAATTATCGTCATACAATCGGCTTTGAATGATTTCCCATCAGTCATAACTAATGCCTTCTCACACTACATTACTGTCCTTTTTTAAATGTGGAGCTTAAAACATACAGCAATCGAGTGTGTCTTTTTGTTTTGAATTAGCTATTGGAAATACTTCAATCAGCTCAAATCAGTTGATGAAAGTGAAATACTAAACCCGAAGTCGTACAATTTCTTGAAAAAAACTGTTCGATGAACTTCTGTTAATCGTTTCATCAACGCAATCAAAAATTTCTGTATCAAAATTTCTCGAAATTTTCTACAACGAGGGTATTGTGGCATCATATCCCAACCTTTCTGCTACCTATTTCGATACATTTTTGGACATAAGAACTTTCACACTCTTTGGCCATATTGCATTGTTTAGATTGAGGATCACTGACGAGGGTTAAGTGCCCGAAACGTGCATGACTAGTCCATGCTGCAAATTTGTCCGTTCTTAAATTATGCTATTGAACTTGAAGATGGTTAGTATTTATACCACTGTGAGTGTCACTGCTGGTGGACCAGGAGCCCCCAAGGACACATGTAGCTAGTTTGATCAACTTCAGTTGATCGTTTCTTTAGCATTTAAATTTGAACAGAATAAATCCTTTTCATTAAAAAATCACGGATTTATACATCAAACGCCTTTTATAACGTGGATATATTCCTTCTGTCACCAGACGGACACTTGGCATGGAACTGTACCAATCTACAGCCTTGTACCAATTCATTCTTAAAGGCCGATTTTTTTTACTGAGTTGCGCCATCCTGAATAAATTCGATAAAACTACAAATGATAAATGCAATTCCATTGATACCAAACCCTGCCGAAGATGGTAATTTCTTGTTAAATCTGCCATTAAAGCAGAAAAGTGAAGTATTTAAAACCTATTTCAGAAATAGTAATTGCGGGATGTCGGTGATATTAATCCGAATACTATAGCCATATGTTACAAATTATCGTCATACAGTCGGCTTTGAATGATTTCCCATCAGTCATAACTAATGCCTTCTCATACTACAATAATGTCCCTTTTTACTTGGAGCTTACAACATATAGTGATGTGCAGTTGAACGTGTCTTTTTTGTATTAAATAAGCTATTGAAAATACTTAAATCAGCTCAAATCAGTTGATGAAAGTGAAACACAAACCCGATATCAAATTCCAAGTTTCACAATCACAAGTCGTACACATTTTTGAATAAATTCGTTCAACTTCGTTCATCGTTCTTCAACGCATTAAAAAAATTCTGCTATCAATTTCTTAAAATTTATAACACGTGGGTCCCGTAGAATCATAATTCAACTCATTTTTCTGCGTATTTCGAGACATTTTTTGACATAATAACTTTCTTATTCTTTGGCCATACATTGTTTAGATGGAGGATCACTGAGGGTTAAGTATCCGAAACGTGCATGTCTAGTCCATGCTGCAAATTTATCCATTCTTAAATAATGCTTTGGAACTTGAAGATGGTTTAAACACCTACAAGACCTGGCTGCAACACCAACAGTATAATATTAAAACGTCAGGGGACACATTTACAGCAGGAGACGTGAAAGGGTTAAGAGACACAATACACGACTTCAAAACACCAAGCACAAGACAACTAGACAACCGACTTATGGCGGCCATCTACCACGTTAGTAGCAAGTGGTGTGGATATCCGGATTACGTGTGCACAATCCTCCCTACCTACCGGTATTACAGAGGTCTCGAGGAACGCACACCATGTTGTGTTCTCTCCGTCCCGACAAACACGTAATTCTAACTTTTGTCTTAGGGAAGAAAAAGATAACAAAATAAAAAAACGAAAAACACAGTCTGTAGTAGCCTTTTGATGAATGTGACATGCGTGTTTCGAATGTAGAATCCTAGTAAGTGGTAGTTGCGCAAGGTATATTTTATGAATGACAAATATGGATAATGACCATATCCCTGTATACAGCACAAAATCGATAATTCAGAATTTAAATCAGAAACCGAAGGCATACAAAATCAGGAAAAAACAGGAACCAAAGCAAACAAACAAAAGCCTCCACCATATGAAAAGAAGCGAACTCCTGATATTGGAGTGAGACCAGGTGCCCAGAAAGAGAAAATATCTCCTGCTTGCATGCAACATTCTGTAGAACTGTCACATCCGGTTACTTCCATTTCGGAAGACATAGGGTACAATCTTTGGTTGGATGGTTCAAATGGTCTATGACAGAATATCATCTACCATTCTGGAGAGTGGGACATAATATAGTATGACGAGTTCCCTATATCGACCGTAGAACTTCCTCAGTGACGATGTTAGTCAGTCACAAACATATCCATGACTGAGAAGTTTATCTGAAAGACGACTAGCTCTCAGAACAAAATCCGTATATTTGGTACTTGCTCTGGCATAGCGTATCAACAGAGATATGAACATGCCATAAGCAGGCGATGAAGGGATGTTGCTACTCAAAAAAGGAAAGTTTGTAATGCAGAAATTGAATTCGTCACGTTTTTCATAGAGTGAGGTGTTCATGTGAACATCAGTGTCGTAGGACAACATTATGTCCATATAGGAATGTTTATTCATGAAGATTTGGATTTATTTGTAAACTAGACGCAGTTTAATTTATTTACTATGTAACAGCTGTTTTAATTAATTTACTATGTATGCGATATAATATTGTTTACGATAATAGCGACTATTTTCTACTGGTTTTTGATGCATCATCGGAAATTTACAGTTTCTATAGTTTTCCCGTTTTAGTTTCTGTATAAAAAAGTACCAATATATGTTTATAGTATATGCATTAATTTAACTACTCCAAAGCATCAAAGATGAGTAAGCAGTAATTATTTTGGCAAGATTTTCCTCACTATGCCTTTTTCACATTTTCAAACGTTAATCGAACAGACGTGTTTGTTCATTGTGATAGGACAAAAGAAAAACAATAATATGAATTTCGTTTGGTAATGCTTTCTGTTAGAAAAATACAAATAACAAACATTCAGGCGACGCTTTTTAAGGCAATGGAGACGCTTTTCCGGGAATAGCGACTGTTTTCTATGGTGAGAGAATTAAATCTGCGATTATTTTTTACGGTAATTAGACATTTGTTATACATGTGAAATATCATTTATCTAACGGAGATCTAATTAGGACGACAGTTCTTCTGACAAGTTCCTATGCATTAAACAGTAAAAAATACAACATCATACTATTTCAAGAGCATAAAACAAAGTGATAAATGGTTTACATAATAATAAGTTATGTGGCTATACGTATAACCTGCATAGAATCCAAGATTGAAAATAGAATAATAGGAAATCAATTTTCATTAAGAGATGAAATTTAACATCTATATACAAGATAGAATATGAAACAAAGCGCATGATCTGCTCGGTGATTTGAAATCAACGAAAACGTATTGCAACTTGTAAAGAGTTTTGGTACAGGTTAATATTGTTGGGGGAGGTTAAAGGAAAGTAAACGTCCCAGTTACGCATAAAAATGGCGGAAATGTACAACTGTGATGCTGTAAATGTGATTGTGCGCACGTAATCCAGGATAACCACACCTTCTGCTATTTCCGAGAAAGATGGCCGTCCTAAGTCGCCACCGGTTGCCCATTAGTCTCGTTGGTGAATGTGTTGTCCTTTGTGTTTGATGTTTCTGTGTTGTACGTTGACGTTCCTTGTCCCTTATGCGTCTCTTTCTGTGCATGTTTGCTTTGTGTTTTTGCATTGGGTGTTTTGGGGTTTTGCTTTGAATGCTGCAACCTGGTGTTGTTGGAGATCCCCTCCTTTGTTTTGTTTTATTTGATATTTCATAATATGAAGAATCACGTCACGTAAACGGCCCAAATGACCCCCGACCTACTACGATTGAACTTCTGCCGACTTAACTATGACGTGCGTTGCAAATGTATGTACTTATGTATAGATATACAATTCTTTTATAGTACCAATCTTTTCGGAACCTATTTTAGAGTAAAATGAAATCAACTAGTAGACATAATGAAATAATGACAAAGTCGAGGCTAAGTCTTCACAGTCATAGTTAGATGGGCGTCAATAGAGAAGGTCGGGGCCACCAGTGGAAAAGTAAGGGCCTAGTCAAGGTGAGTCGGGACTAAGTCGGAGCGAATCTTAGCTCTCTTGGGAAGAAGATCTGTTCCTGATTATCCCCGGCTGAGATACGGTTTACCCGACTTAGCCCGACCTTGCTACGACCTAGTCCCGACCTAAATAAGTCGGGATGAGCTTCGAGAGTATTACATATAAACATTTCAGCTACGGTTTACCCCGACTTATTCCCGACTTAGCTACGACCCACTCTGACTCGCCCTGACCAAGCTACAACTCGCAGACAGAGCTCCGATTCAGGCCAACTTCACAAGTTCGGGAGCTATGTCGGCACATTGCGACTGGTGCTTGATGCATTTTAGGACTCAGTCCCGACTTATTTAGGACTGGGCGAGGTCGTAGCAAGGTTGGGGAGGTCGGGGCTAACCCTGCGTAAGTCGGAGCTCAGTCGAGATTTATCGGGAACATACCTTCTTCCCGACCTAGCTCGATTAACCCCGACTTATCCCCACGAGTAGCCCCGACCTTCCCGACTGACTAAGCTACGATCTGCCCGACTTAGCCCCCACTTGAGAAAAAAATTTAATTATGTCTAGTAGTTGATTTCACTTTAGTTTCATAGTAAATTTCTCCTGGCTTGACGGCGATGTTCCTAGATTACCGTCCTATGGTATCTACATTTCACAGCTCATCCGGTATGCTAGAGCATGTACTGATGTTTTGGGTTTTCATAGTAGAAATTTACGAAACTTTTAGGACAAGGTTTTCGCTTTCACAAACTAGTAAAGACTTTCTGGAAATTTTGCAAAAATTATTGTCAACTTCTTTAATTTGAAATTCGGACCAATACAGGCAAGAGAGTATATTACTTTACTGTATTTTATCGTGACATAATTGATAAGGTAAGAAGGATCAAAGATAGACAACATTACCATCGAAAATGCATCAGAATCATCAAAGGCCTTTTATACCGTGGATATGATCCTAATGTCACCAGACGGACACTAGGCTTGATACTTGACCAATCTACAGTCTTGTACCAGCGCATTCTTAAAACTTGAATTCTGACTGACTGTGACGACGGGACTCCATGACGGGGCTTGTCCAAACCTCTTTAGAGAAGACAGTGCCCCGACCACCTGTCCTCTCTGAATGTCGGTCGGACTCCTCGGGTGATAACATTCATGAGCTTGCATAGCCGGCAGAGGACGTATTGTATTACGTACGCTCTATCTTTATATCCATTTACATATTCATTTGTGTTGCTTGGGCCCCTGCAATTTGCGGTTGTTTGTGTGTGGTCATCTGACAGTGAGGAGGTTGTTTTACAGTACAATTATAAGTTCTTCGAGACCTCTTGGTAATCGGAAAAATGGGAGAGTTGGGCGCGCGTAATCCAGGATAACTACACCTTCTGCTATTTTCATGGCAGATGGCCGTCCTAAGTCGGCACCGGTTGCCCATTGGTCTCGTTGGTTTATGTGTAGACCTCTGCAAGTCGTAATACTGTCATGGCGAGGTCGGGGCATATTCGGCGTCACGATCAATTGGAATCATTTCAGCACCGACCTCTCCAACTTCATCAAAATTTCAAGTCGGGTCTTATCGGAGAGCAAGTCGGCACTAGGCCTTAATAATTATTGCAAACCTGCTTCAGTACCCTGATATAGTGAGAGAATACATATCTCTGCCTATTCACATATCTGATATACATATACCATGTATTTCAAGTGGTAAACAATAAAGTTTTCACGTTTTTTTAAGAGGTTATATGAATAGAAAGTATGTTTTCATACAAAATTTATAAGTCCGTCCCATAAAATACAGTCGCCATAACCGTAAAAAGCGATCGCAATCACAATAGAAATGTGTCGCCTAATACCTATTTTATACCGTAAAAAAAGATTCGCAACACGAGACAAGTGAACTTGTTCTAAGCAAGACTTATGGTGCAGGAAATATTGGTTTGGAATTTTCTTCATGAAGGTGTAGAGTTGGAACACTTCCGTACTATTATATATGAATCAAAGAGTTTTATATAATTTTTTATGGTATATTTCTTACATGTAAACATATCTTTGTCTGATATCGCCAGTATTTTCATTTTGATACTGAGTTTTGGGGACATAAACACTTAAAATCGCTAGAAAATTTTTCTTGCTGTTTTATAGTTAGAAACGCGATATAGATTGCTTTTCCCAAATATGTCAGCATTTGATTGTCATTAAAGAAAATACGAAATGATTCTGCATAATTAATTTAAGAAAATTTCGGAATCTGTATTTTATCACCCAATTTCTCAATAAAATGACAGATTTACCGTTCATAATTGTCGCGATTACAGTAGAAAATGAATTCTCGCAGTCGAACGTCACATAGAGTATTTAGATTCCGCATAAGAGCTCGATTCTCTTTCAACCTTGTGATTAATGTCACAATGTTTACATATATCAGATGTAAAACAGGAGAAAAAAAACCTTAGTGCATTAAAATGGATTCATTACTCTTAAAATGTATTAAAATGGATTCTTTATTCTAAAAGATAATATGAAGTCGTATTTTGTTACTATCAATAGTATTCCAGCCCTCCAAAAAGTATTCGTATATATCAATTTGAGACCATATTTTGCTGTGCTAGGGATAAAATTCGTAAAGGTGCTGATAAGATAAGACGTAAAATCTGCCCTAAAAAGTGGAATTTTGAAAATGGAAATTTTACGAAAAATTGTTCGTTAAATTAATACATATACGGCATCCCATCAAAACCTGAAGTTATTTAAGATCTATTACGCATAATACTGCTAATATTTGGGTCAAAACTTGTCCTTTTCCCATAGAAATCAATAGAAAACGGAAAAGTTTTTTTGAACATTGTTCCCCCCCGGAGATACAGAATGCCACTTATACTGGAGGTGTATTTCCATGATACAAAATTTCTGGAAAAGTGGGGTTCTGTATCTCCGGGGGGAACACTACCCCAGAGACAAAAAACCAAAAAAGGAAGGGGTGCATTTGTTAAAGGATTGATCTTTAAGATCATTAAATATAGAAAATTTGACTATTTTTCCTCCTTAATCCATAAAAAAATATGTTCTTAATACGATCGAATGAAATGTACAACAATAAGAAACGAAATAAGCAGGAGCGATGTGGATTTCTCCGCTAATGTGTATTTCGCGCTAAAAAGCTTCTATTATAGCCATTACATACAAAATAAGACCGTATTTTGAGTTCCGGATTTCATTATTTACCGATTAGAGGAGAAAGAACTTTTGAAATGTATTTCTGATTTACAATGTAGATATATTTGATATCTTTTAGTTAATATTTATCCATTTTAGGCAAAATATTCTAAAATTTCTACCTTTTTGGTCTATATTATCAGTTTTATTACCCGAGTACCCCCTACCTCTTTGGACCTTCTTTCAAAGATCTTCGGAGTATTTCATCGGAAAGTAAAACATATAAAAAGTCTTCAAATACATTACGTTTCAATAATGATTATCTTTTGTCTGAATATGTACCGTCATGCGGAAGAAATACGGCATGAGATATAGGGCTTAAAACGGCCCATATCTTATCAGCTCCTTTCATTAATGTTATAAATGTTACTAATTTCATTTTACCATTTAACCTTTATTTGTGATTCGACTTACCGAGGTTAAATGTAAATTTATTTTTTTTATCAAAGACATGGAATGCTTTATAATTTTTTTAATGTTATTGAAAATTTGAACTGGATTTGTATGAAATATTGAAATTAGCAGCAGTATTTTCTTTTTCAATTTTGAATCATTCATTCCTAAATACCATTGATTAGCAATCATTATCAGAAACAGATGTACTAAAAGAAGGAAGGGGATCTCCAACAAGACCCTGTTGCAGCACCAACAGCAAAACACGAAAACCCCCGATGCGAAAACACTAAAGACGAACATACCAAGAGACTGAAAAGAGACACACGACATATAAACATGAAACACAAAAGACTACACCTAAACCAAAGAGACCAATGGGTAACCGGTGCCGACTTTGGACGGTCATTTGCCATGCAAGTTGCAAATGATCTGGTTATCCTGGATTACGTGCGCACAACCCTCTCACTTCTCAAATTACCAAGAGGTCTCGAAGAACGTACAAGTGTGGTGTAAAACAACCCCCTCACTGTTTGATGACCATACACAAACAAGACCGCAAAACGCAGGGGCCCAACAACACAGATGAATATGTAAATGGATATAAAAAGAGTATCTGATGCATGAAATTGTAGCATTGTCTGTCTACATGTAGGAGCCTACATGTACTATTTTGCAGAAGACATAGAATCTGTGTTCTCCCCTTTCAACGAATTGCAAATATCATTATTCTTTATAAAGTCGCAATCACATTGTAGCCTCGAAATAAATTTTCTGCAGTAAATACTCTCTAATACTTCAGCATAACTTTATGTGATGTCATCATGCTTTTATTGTGGATCCCTTAGTGACGCAATCACAATTAAACGTCCGCCGAAACCAATAAAATAAAAACCAAGGTGCTCGAAATAGCGATTGGTGTCCCTAACCTCCTTAATAGATTTCATCAATCGAAACCTAGATATATACTTGAAAGAAGTATAATGGGATTTTCCGCTCATAGAATCTGCAATGCATTATTTAAACAAAAAGTGCCATACTTTGTTTTGTATAATGTGGTAAAGTATCAACAAAGATATTCATCATTAAAAAATGTTAACACAATAGATCAAAGGAGACTCTTACCATTTTTCCTTATAGTTTCCTTTGGGAGAACTATTTATACATAAAATCCATTAGTAAAGAAAACATAATTTTTATAGGGAAGATTAGCAACTGTTAGAAACAAGGATTCTGTCTTACCTATTTTATAAAAGGTTGGAACATATTCCCGTTTTATTGCAAAACATAATAAAACCATAAAAAGTAATTAGGAAATCTTTTCATCTGAAAACACCTTGGTTGACTGTTCTGTTCCAGAGGATACCATTGGTCTAGTTTTATAAATGAGTTATAGAAGATCCTGACGATAATCTCAACAGCACTCACAATAGAGCACATAGTTAAGCATCGACAATAAAGAATCGACACTTGACTTGAATTATATATCTCTAAATTTTGCATCCTCAAATTTGAGTTTTTAATTAAGATGAATCTCCCTGAAGGTATATCTCTTTACATAGCTGGGTTTTTTTTTTGTATCAGGTATAGGTCATGTTCAGTTATTTGCTCTCTACTCTTCATTTAGTCATAGTTTAGTTTTTCTCTTTATTGACCTCTGGCATTACTGATGACATATCCCTTCTTAATACGCTGATACGGTGAACTAAATGTAATACAATAGAACAAAGTTAATGGTAAATTCAAAACCAGGGTTTTATCTCTGCTGGTGAATTGTTAGTTTCCGAGGATATCATTCGCCTAGTTTCACGTGGTTTATGCACTAGACTCGAAATATATATGAAATCGGCAGCCACAAAATATAGATAGATTCAAGGAGACAAAGGCAAATTAAGCGAATAGTTAAAACAGTCTACCATTTGAATAGAAGCGAACTTATTTCCATGTTTTACCAAAATCGAAAAAAGTATGCCAGGAAGTGTAAAAAGGGGGCGATCTCCAACATGATTCGGTTGCAATACCAACAGTAAGACGCCAAAATATCCCAATGTGAAAAATGATGAAGCATCTTCTGACAGCTTAGTTCATCCTTTCACTTCGTTTGAAAGAATACAGCTCAGTTCCTTTGACATATTGTACAATTTTAAGTTCCTGACTGCTTCTTGGAATTCTCAAAGAAATAGAAATAATTTCAATTTTGATTGTTTTTTTCAAATAGAGGAAATTAAAAGAAAGGAGGGGCTCTCCAACAACAGTCGGTTACAGCAAAACACAAAATGCAAAAAAGCAAGGCAGACCCATACAGGGAGAGACGCAAATGGAAAAGGAACACAAATAAACATCAAAGGAGTACCAAACAGGTATTCGGTCTCAAAGTCGAGAGGGCAAGGCGAAATCGTGAGAATTCCTATAGGAACAGCTGCGAACCCCGGAATGAATAACACTCCGATGTGAGACCAGGTGCCCGGGGATAGTCAGCGTCTCCTGATTGCACGCAACACCCGTCGCAACAACTATGGAAACTTGTTAAATCCGGTGATTGTCTCGATGTACATATTGATGTATATATCAGTTAAATGAAGGGAGGAGATCTCCAACAAGACCCCGTTGCAGCATCAACAGCAAAACACCAAAGCACCCGATGCAAAAACACAAAAGACGAGTACAGAACGATACGGAAAAGAGACACACGACATGTAAACATCAAACACAAAAGACTACTCATAAACCGACGAGACCAATGGGCAACCGGTGCCGACTTTGGACGATCATTTGTCACACAGTAGCAAATGGTGTGGTTATCCTGGATTACGTGCGCACAACCCTCTCACTTCTCCAATTACCCAGAGGTCTCGCAGAACGTACAATTGTGGTGTAAAACAACCTCCTCACTGTAAGATGACATCACACAAACAAGACCGCGAAACGAAGAGGCCCCAGAGACACAGATAAATATGTAAATGGATAGAAAAAGAGGGCATGAGTAATACAGTCCGTGCTCTGCCGGCTAGCGAGCTCATGTATGTAATCACCCGAGGAGTCCAACTGACATTCAGAGAGGACAGGTGGTCGGGGCCCTGTCTTTTCTAAAGAGGTTTGGACAGGGCCCGTCATGGAGTCCCGTCGTCACAGTCAGTCAGAGTGCAAGTCTCAAGGATGCACTTGTACAAGACTGTAGATTAGTAAAGTACCAAGCTTAGTGTCTGTCTGGTGACATTAGGATCATATCCACGGTATAAAAGGCGTTTGATGATTCTGACGCATTTTTTATGGTTATGCTGCCTACCTTTGATCCTTTTTATTTTGTTTATCATATCACCATAAAAGACAGGTTGTGTAATACCCATATTAATGTACTCTGTTGCATGTATGGATCAGAATTTTAAAAGAAGTTGACTGTAATTTTTGTAAAATTTCCAGAAAGTCTTAACTACATTATATGTAGTTTATGAAAGCGGAATATTTCAATATAAATATTCAATCGGAATCCAGAATGTCACTGATCATTCCGGAAATGGGGATCTGATATGTTCTTATATATCCCCGAAGCGACCGAAGAACTTCCTCAATGTTGATTTCATCCGCTTTGTAATATACCCCTGAAAAAAACCCAGCTTACTTGCAAGCTGCTGGCGATGAAACTACATCGATGGAATCCTCATATTTAGAACATGCCCTGGCATACTAGTTCAGATGAGAAACAAAACGCCATAAGCAGGAGAAGACGGAATGTTGCTACTCATGAAAGGGAAGTTATTAATGTGGAAACTGAAATCATCGCGATTGTCATACAGTAGAATGTTCAAATGGTGTTCAAAGTTAATATCAAGAATCAGAGCTGTTGCATTTTGCCTGAAGAGCCAAAAGCAAAGGTGCATCCAATAGGACAATAAATACCACAGTAAACTTGGAATAGGAATAAAAAAAATCTAAATCGCATTAAAAAAAGAACAGTTGCGACGACAAATCAGTCATTGGTTTTAAAGCTCCGGAACGATCCTTGTCTCTAATTGCTGTTTGTTCAGATGTTCACGATATTGACTCTTAGTATTTTTAATGAACTTGGGAAGCGGCATTCAAATCTAGCTGAGGTCTTTTAATGAAGTGGGGTAGCGAGCATCATTTTCAGTATCAATACATTGATTGATGATAGTTTCGTATGTGTAACGTTACAGATAAGCATACAGTTAAAGAGAATGGTGATCGCCCATCCAAATCCAATCGATTTTTCTATTATTATATGCTACGAGATCATTAATACTTGACAGCAATTTACTAAATGACAGTTTGAGTCTGTTAGTCTCGTGTACATTTATCGTATCCATCAAAGAATGGTGTTACAGTAGGATTATAGTTTTTGTGAGTTTCGGAAATGTACACATATTCAAAGGATGCAAAAGGACGCTGTTTTCATTGATATTAAGGTAATTTTATATAATTGTATGTAATTTCGTATGTTATTATGAATGTTGGTATAAACGGTTGTAATTATCGTCATATATAGTCCATTGTAATTGGATTTACGTGATATGGATCATGCAGTTGTGTAAAAGCTTATATATCCAACTTTTTTTTCATTCACTGTTTTAAAAACAATAACTTTTTGGATCAAACAACTTTTCAAAGGTGGAAATAAGCTTACCGCCATCATGTGTGTCAACCGTTAAACCATCAATGTAGTCGCCCGTTGACGGTCTTTAATTAGTTAATAACATTTCTAGTGCGTAAAAGAAATATGTTATCTTTTAAATTATGCTTCCCCCTCTTGAGGATGCAGTATATATAATCATGATTAATTCAAAACCACGTTTCCATGGAAAAGGTATTCTACCTAAAAAAAATTCCAATAATAAACATTAAGGAAATCGGAATAGCGCAGAAAATTGAAAATTAAGTTCGCAATATAAATTTTTTGCCTAGAATATTGATATGTTGCGTAAGCGTTAATCGAATAATTTTTAAATAGTTTTTTTTTTGTGGTTTGTGCATTTGGAATTTGTTCATGATTCGCTTTTTTCCAATTAGGAATCGTAAATTCATATTTAGAAAATGTAATACCAAACAAGTTAAAGACAAATATTATACGAAAGAGCATGTGCATGTTTTGAAAACTTCTGCCAACCCTATTTCGTGATCTGAAATAAGATATGATTAAAAGTTAATCGCGATAGGGAATGTGATCAGATGTCCGAGGACAGTATTTGGTCAGATGTCAAAGGAAAGTAAGTGGTTAGATGTCCGAGTACAGTATTTGGTCAGATGTCCGAGGGCAGTATTTGGCCAGATGTCCCATGAAAGTATGTGGTCAGATGTCCGAGGACAGTATTTGGCCAGATGTCCGAGGAAAGTATGTGGTCAGATGTCAGAGGAAAGTATACATCTCTTTCTTTTCTTTTCCGTCACTTCAGTTGGGAAGGAATAAAAAATCAAAATTGTCGCATGTATCGGTGATTTGACTGTTTTGTGTTTCTGACCTAAAACGTTTTTTGACCACTTTGAACACAGAGAGGTTAAAGTGTTTTATATTTTCGCTGTATCTTCAAGAACATGTTTGAATTGACAAGTCAGTCGCTAATCTGTATATCATGTTATATATTCAAATTGTTCAAGAAAGGAGGGATCTCCAACAACACCTAGTTGCAGCACCAACAGCAACCTCCCAAAACACCAACTGTAGAACACAAAAAAGACACGCACAGAAAGAGACGCAGTAGTACAGGGAACGCCAAATCACAGAAAAACAAAAAAACACAAATGACTACACAAGTTCCACACAGAAATATAAATTACCAGACAGTCTGTATCTTTACCATGTTTACTACTCAAAAGTAGCTGTTACTAAAAGGCTTAAGTTTGTAAAAGTATGAGCTTTTCGAGAATTAATTCGACAAACAGTGTGGCTTCCAACGCCTCCGGTTAGTGACAATCTTACACATTGGCCTGTTATTGCACAGACTTTTAAGAAGCGTGACAGAACATTGCTGTGCTCCATCCCGTAACCTTCTTCGTCATCATTTTAAACCAATTCTAATGAACCAGACACGTGCTTCGGATATACAGTCACCATTATATGACTCATATACACACAACATTATGCACCTACAACTTTGGCGGTTTGATCACCACACGAATTTGATCCCAATATGAATTCCTTGAGACCAAAGTAAGACACAAACACGTACAAATGTGCTTGGCTTCGATGTTTGATAAAGCTTTCATAATTTATTATATAAATGTATTCGTTTTAAAGGTAGTTGCATTGAACATTTCGATTTTTTTTACGTATTTTATTTCCTGGTTCGTATTTTTAAGAATATTTTGCTCTTCTACGGAAATAAAATTGAATATTCTTTGTTTCAAGTTCAATAACTTGATAATAATTAAAAACAAAATAATTGAAGGAAAATTTTGATTGTTCTTAATGTCTCTTTGAAAAGATGGTACTACAATTGTAATCACAATATAATTAAATGTATATGTCGGTGCTTCCTTGAAGCTGAAAGTATCCTTTTCTAAACCAGAATAGAATGAAAGTATTGATCAAACATTCTTAACTATATATCATTTACAATTTACATTAAGCATGTTAAGCAATCAATTGATTTACGCCATGTAAATTTTCATATTTTTACTCTATGATTTGTCAAGAAATGGGCTAAACCAGAATTCAAATATCACACCCATCCTAAACACGTTTATCTGTTTAACACCAACATAAGTTTATATGTTCAAAAAGTATATCGATAATAGGCGAAAGACAAGAACTGGACCAAACCCAGAATTCAAAAGCACACCCATCCTAAACTCGTTTATCTGGTTAACACCAAAATCAGATTATATGTTAAAAAAGTATATCGATAATAAGCGAAAATCAAGCAGTCGACCAAACCCGGAATTCAAATATCACACCCGATGGGCGGGCATATGATTGATTCTGCTGAATAGTCATCAAACTCGTAGCTACATGCATCACGTTTAATTCCTACGTGCGAAAATAAGTAAACATATTATTTACAAAATCGTAATATGTAAGTCCTAACTACCAGATTTCCGTGACAACCCATGGTATTATCCGCAGCGATCCCTACTGATATCGTAACAACTAGTAACAATCCGTATTATAGGTCCATACTAGAAACTTCTCTTCCTGGTTTCTTCACTTGCTACATACCAGTAGCACTGCCTTGGATCGCTAAGGTATTCAATCGACGTTGGAAACAATCAAATTAAGAGGCGTTGAATTAATAGTCGGTGATTTTTTAAATTAAGAAGGTAAGGAAAGGAAAAACAAAAGACATAATATTAATATTATAATTGAATTCGTATAAACATGGTATCTTAGATTTCATGTCTAAGATTATGGGAGAAGGAGAGGATCTCCAACAACGCTCGGAAAAAAAACTTTGTTCCGCAGAAATAGAACTAGAAAAAAATCTAAATTCGATATATAGAAATAATGATTTGGAAATTAATGATGTCATCAAAACTGAAGATAATATAGATATGTGAACGATGTTTCTCTTTAGAAAAAAAAAACAAGTTAAGTGCACTTAAAAATTCCAAAAGATAAAGTATGCTTTTTATCAAAAGATGTCAAGCCTTCCAGATATAGAATACCTGCATGTATAAAAAAAGATCAATGGATAGTAATTAATATCAGTAACTAGCGATAAGAAAAGACGATCTGTTTTTTTTTCATTCTTTTGATACACATTTACAGAAATCAGATTCAATAGTCAGATCAAAATCAAAATCAAATAACGTCAGAAAATTAATTTTAACTGCCTAATATTATCTGCTTCAAAAAGAACAGATTTTTGATCAAACAAATTACTACGACAGTTTGTTATTTAGATGGTATGTGTGTGTCGGTCGCGCGACCTATCATATTCTCTTATTTGAATGTAGTGTCAACTGACTGACTAGCAATTCGTAAACTTTAATATGGCGATTCCATTCGAGGAGACGAAGTGGTGGCATAAGAATCCCAGCCGTAACATTAATAAAATGCTAAACAAGGTAATATCCCGATCATTTACTTATGACATGGGCGTTTTCCAACTCTTTACCTTCTTGAAGAAAATTTCAAACCAACGTTAAACGTCTTCAAATTCCATAGCATCATTTAAGAACAGATAAATTTGCAGCATGGACCAGGCATGCACGTTTCGGACACTTAAGCCTCTTCAGTGATCCTCAATCTAAACAATGAAATATTGCAATAGAGTGTGAAAGTTGTTAATATCCATGATTGTACCAAAAGACGAAGCAGGAAGGGTGGGACATGATGCTACAGGTCCAAGTTTTAGAAATTTTATTTAAAGTTTTATTTAAATAGACATTTTGATAACAGAAAATTTCGAATGCGTTGAAGAAACGATCAACATTCTAATGCACTAGACGCTTGTCTCGGATCAGTAGTACTTAGTTAAACTCCGAGATGATTTTCAGACACAAGCAAAAGTATTTTAGTAGCGCCCTCTAGTTTTATCTTTTGAATTAAAATCTTTTGTTCTATTAAAGTCAAGCTATAGTAATGAGTTTTCTGGAAACCATGCTTATCCTTGGCCCTTCACATCACCTTGCGATCTTTGGCCAAACGCCCTATAGCAAAATTTCGTTTGTCGTTCTTGTAGCTATATGGACAAATTATTAAGGTGCGATTTTCTTATTATGAAGCGTTAAGGTTTTATCGAGCTACATCCTTGGAGACAATATTCATAAGAGAGGTGAATATTGCTTCGCTAGATAAGTATACCTCGGTAAAAGTATTACCCAACGCATTTATTGTGGACCGTTATAACAGATCACTTTCGATATTTCTTCGAATTGATCTCAAAGAGATCACAGATTCGAGCAATCCCTCTATCACCTCCTAAATCCTTTGATGCTTTAACATATTCCAGTGCAACATTCGTCGATTACAGATCACATAATTCAAATGTATGGAATACAGGTGCGTCAGTTTAAAACAAGAGACTGTAAGTTCTGCTTAGCTTGATTCTCGTTATGAATAGTAGACTATAAGTAAATTACACACTAAAGAAAGGGGTAGGGCCACGAGACGCCTATATCAACCCTCAAGTTTTCTCTAAGAGAAATACTTGATATCTCTCATGAAAACACAAGAATGTGTACCGCTTTTAATGAAAAGAAAAATAAAGAAAATTATTGCCAAACAAAAGACTGTTATGACGTCATAAAGTGTTATTCTGACGGTTTGGACAAAATTAAGCGAATATTGCAATCATTTAATTTCCATTGTTATTCTTAAGAAACGACGATTCTGATTGGCCGAGAAATTTTGTTGATACCTGTATCAACACAAAACGGAAGTACGCGCTTAGCAACGTCATAAGCAACGTCGTTAGCAACACGATTTCAAAGCTGCAAATAAACGTTCAAAAGCGACGTAATGAAATGATAAGTAATCAATGTAATATTTTTTTGGTTGATCGAGGTATCAACACCCAAAATTGAGGGAAAACTTCTGCATCTTGCGCTACGCGCACGATGCAGTTTTCCCTCAATTTTTGGTGTTGATACCTCGATCAACCAAAAAAATATTACAATGATTCCTTAAAGGAAATTGCCATCTGTGGAAGAATTTGATGTGGCCGCATGTGTTAACTTAGACAAAACGTTTATGACAAAAAGATATAATAAATAATCTTTTACAAATTATTTTTTCATCGTAGTAAATGCATGCGATCATTGCTAATTCAACAGTAATATGTAGTATATATGAATATTGCCGAATTTGGTGTTTTTAGAGGGCTAAAAGGTATTGAAAAACCTATTGTTTACAAAAAATATATCCGTTTTTCAGTAGAAAACAAATCAAAGTGTCAAATCATATTAAAAAATTCTATGAAGTACAATGTTCGAAATTAGGGCCAATATCGGGCTTCATAGTTATTCTTTTTTCAAACAAACGATACACAAAAAACCAAAAAAACATTTTGGTATAAAACACAGAATATCGAAGAGTTACGTCGGCCGACCAGTGGTCCAAATAAGGCTCGAACCAAAAACCTTTCGGTCACAGGTCCGACGCCCTATCTACTAGACAACGGCGCCGACAAAATATTACATTTTGTTCTTCGGCTTGCTATCACGATATATCCGGTATTGTTTGAGAGAACATTTCAAGACATGAAAGGAGAGGGTATCCAACAACACTCGGTTGCAACATCCACAGCAAAACTCCAAAACACCCCATGTAAACGAACTGAGCATATACATACAGCAAGAAACGTAAAAGGGACAAAGAACACAAAAAAAAAACACGACATAGAAACATCAAACACATTAAATACAAAATACTACACATAAACATGCTAAACCAACGAGACAAGTTGTGAATATTGATTATTTGTCAGCTTGTTAAACACTTAATATTTTGGAAAGAAAAATCTTGCTTTGCATAACAACCTTCTTTTTTATTAAGTGAATCACATCTCATATCTGAAACTTCAGTGCTAGTGTTTAAATAGCAAATAGGATGAAAGGGGAGGGAAATCCACGCAGTATTTGAAATTATAAAATTTAGAAGAATATTAGATATTTGATAAAGATAAAATTCACATTTACATCAATTCATGATTTATGATCAAATATTCCGAAGGGTCTTGCATGCAGACAAGAGACAATTACTCTCCCAGGCACATGTTCTAATGGAATATGGTTTATCCCGGGGTTCGCGACTATTCCCATCTTAAATGTCTAGCATCATTTAAGAACAGATAGATTTACAACATGGACCAGACATGCACGTTTCGGGTACTTTAATCTTCGTAAGTGTCTAACATGTAATATGACCAAAGAGTGTGAAAATTATTATGTCCAAGAATGTACCGAAAGACGTTGCAGGTTTGATGGGATATTAGGCTACAGGACCCACATTTTGGAAATTTCAAGAAAATTAAATTTCAGAAATTTTCAAATGCGTCGAAGAGACGATCACGGAAATCCTAATGATTTCGCATTGCCTTCTCGACTTTCAGACTGAATAACTGATGGGTACTTCTTCGATTTTTATCATTATCATGCTTGCAACCCATCTTTTGCACGAAAAATTAAACACAACTAGTTTATAATCATATGAATAAACTCGTCACCTTTAATCCCTTTTGACCAAGTATTCATAAAATTAGTAAGAGATACCGATAATTGAAAGTTTAATAACTTATAATTATGTTTCAAAAAGCCAAGCTGTATGCATTCTTTGATTTACTTCGATTCGTTTCATTTTTAATCAACAATTTTACATATTCATGAAATCCTACGCATTCTTATAATATGAGCGAAATTACAATATGATTTCAATTAATTCATTATTTATGTGTGGATAAAAGCGTAAACTTTAATTTACGAGCCATTGCCACATTTTGGAAATCGAATTTCAATTCTAAGGTTTTTGTTACCTCAAAGACTGAATCTTAGAGCAAGTATTATGATCTGAACTTGTTATCTGTCATAACCGTTTTCCTACCTTTACACGTTTTATGACGATAGAGAAATACGTTGTGTAGAGTTCTGATTGTCGTTTACTCACTCCGATTGATCAATGCTCAGACGATGGATGTTTGAGACTAGTTGTGCTATTAAAATGAACAATTTGTAATTTACCTCAGGTGCAATTCCCATCCACAATGGTAACAGTTGGCATATGAATCGACCTAACAATGGAATTATATTGTCAGGTAGGATGAACATTTTGACATGTTATGGCAAGGGAGCCTATAATTTGATGTTTCGGATACTTTTGTCTACATTGCATACGTAGAATGTTGATATCGCATGAGTGAACTCCATAGATTTAAGGTTTTATCTTGAATTCATTGATTTTATGACAATATAGAACGATTGTTCTATTTTACATAATATTGATGAACTTTTCATTTTGTGTAGAGTTTATTCATTAGAACATAATACCATTCTTAATCCAGTTATGATTATGACAAAGATTGTGATATTAAGCACTTGAAGCGTATATTTCGCAATTGATTTAATCTAACTTGATTCAGTTCTTTCAAATGAGGTACGTATATGGATATTTCTAGGGTATGATATGAATAAGGGTAAGCATTTGAAACCAAGTTTTTTTTACAAAGAGTGCAAAAAGATTTAAGAAACTAGACATTTGATACTGCTTTTATAGACACAGATTAAAGATAGGTGTTAAGATTAAGATTATACATGTGTATTTTTATGGTCAAACTAAGGTGCAATGTGACATATACTGTTTATTCAGTTTTAGGATAGATATCCTTTAAATTTGAAGCAATTTCATTCTATTGTATGTGAAAGTGATACGTAGTGACACTTGAAGTGGTTACCATTATAGGAAAAATTGAAGTTCTGCGTACTTCCCAAATTGACTGATTTTTTCCATTTTCCATTTTCCATTGCCAACTACGCTAAATTCAAAATATTTCTCAATATCTTTTTTTATTGTTGTATGATTTTTCTTCAAACTTGGAATACAATATATTGGATATACTACTAATTGATTGAAATTGAAACCTTCCGGCAGATACCTTTGTTTAAACTGACATAAAAAAATTCACTTACAAATATTTTTCTAATCCTTGTAAGTCAGAAATTAATACAGAAAATTTCCAAATAGCTGTTTATTAGACATGTTTTCATTTCAAAAGATTACCTTCATGTTATATTATTGAAGCATAATTTGAAGGTAATCAATAAGATTACCTTCATGTTATATTATTTAAGCATAATTTGAAGGTAATCAATAAGACTACCTTCATGTTATATTATTGAAGCATAATATTGAACCTTCATGTTATATTATTGAAGCATAATTTGACTTTATCAATATCTTTAACAAAAACAAATATTGCAAAAAAAAAAAAAGAAAAAAAAAAACCCACAATGCACTGTTATCAGGTAAGAATAAACAGGTACATCATGTCCAGTCGGTAATGCAATATAGACTAACAGTATTTCTGTATGCCTTTACATGTATATAAGTGTGGAAAACTCTTCGATGTGAAGACTCAACATTTTGGGTGCCGGATATGTCGTTAAAATTTAGAAAAAAGATCAAAACTAAGAAGATCACAAAGATACATTTTTTCTCTCTCTGCATTTATTAAGCCAAAACGTTTTCGAAAAATTGTTATTAAAATTTAACTTGATGAAAGTCTTCAAGTTGATTCTATTTTGAGTTTTACATCTTCGATCAACAGTGGAGCGAGGTACCTCATCCAAATATGATAATTGTATATATTCATCAATATGGCAAGTAAAATATGTACATATTCCTAAAACAATGTAACTTTTCGGCTGGGATTTCCTCTGTTAGTAATTTAGGTTCCATAGATTTAAACGTTATTATATCATTTATGTCATGAGATGCAAAAAGGTTACCCCATTAGATTATCCTTTGAAATTCAAATCTGAATATTTTAACGTGGGGAGGGGGGTTTAAACTCGATTTTATTGAAACCTTTTCATGTTGATATTGCACAAACCGATTTTGCTATTTTCCTTTTTCTTACAATTGAAAGAATACAAGTAATAAGGCAATAATCACGTTGCGTTAAAAAAAACTTGTTATCTACTTCAACTTTGTGTGGAGATTCCACCGGGGCGGATCTAGAAAATTTTGGGGGTAAAGTCATTCAGGGAGTGCAGTCTACAGTTTTGAAAAAATAAACGTTTAAACCAGAAAAAAAGGGTTTTTTAGGGTATTCAATGGATAATGAAGAAAATTTTGCCAAATACATTTATGGTGATATCACACGTTTCGTGTTATACAACACTTATTTTCAGAAAAAAAGCATAATTATGATTTCCTAATTTAATTCAAATGTAAGGGACAATATTAGGAGGTCACCATCCAAAATTTTGAGATTTTGAAATTGATCAGACTTTTTAGCCATCCATTGATTGTAATGGAAATGCTCATTTTTTGCTATATTATTTTTTTCAGCCCAAGATTTTCAAATGAAACTTCACATATGATTCCCTCAACATATTGTGCAAATTCTTATAGAAAGAAATCATTCAATGATCACGTCATATGTTGCAAAATCTGACTGAATGTGTGAATTATCATGTAGAAAATTAAAAGTACAATTCGAGTTATCTTTCTTTACTATGTGACCAAAGACAAAAGCATCCGAATTTATATAATAATCTTTTTGAAATATCACAGCAGTGTTCTTTCACTCACAAAGATGTCAATATGTAAATGAATAGAGCCGAATACAGATTTTGTGTAATTACACGACAGTATGTGAACATGTGTAATGATATTGCCATATGTACCATATGGGTAACTATATTATAAGTTTCTCTACATTCAAACACTTTACTGACACCTGACTTATTTCTGAATAGATACGACATATGTATGTAGGTAAAAAAGTCTTAACAAAATTTTCAAATACATTTGTAAGTTCAATTTCAGCAAAAATTTGAAGAAAAAAAACATTCGTGTTTACATACGAATAACAATCGAATTATTACCTCTCCGCTCAGGCTCGGACCGCGGTCTTCCCGCATGGTGGACAAGAGCTCTACCTCAGAGCTATTGGATCGACTTGCCAATTGAGTGATTATAACAAAGCCAGAACATCAAGACATTTAAAGTTACAAAAATCGGAAATCTTTAGCGTGGATATTTCTTAAAAATTATCGTCTAAGGGAGGCTACTGAAACGCGTGTGATATCTCGTTAAATAAGCTGTATTCATCTTTCAATATTTTTCTGTGTCATATGGTATTTTAAAAACTTATGTGCTAGCCTAGCAGATATAGACGTAAGAAATATTTTGAAAAGGGTCATATAAGGAGTTATCTCCCCTTGCTGAAAGATATAGAAAAAAAAAATAATTGCAGAGAACCTAATCGGTGAACTTTAGATTTGTCAGCAAAGCGTGATGAAACAAGTTATTCGATATTAGAAGACAATCGTTCTCTTGAAAAGTTTAAAGAAAAAACTACTTTTTCCCATAGAGTTCAATTTAAACTTACAGGGTCCGTAACTCTTAAAATAACCATTTTCTCAGTACTTAAGTTGGTTAAAAGTTTTCAATCAAATTTTACATCATAACTATGCTATGGTTTAGGTATCCGGATTCCATAAATGGGTGCCGCCCAAATTACTTCTCATTACCCATTGAATAACTTAAGCAATGGTAACTTGGGTGCCCTGACACAAAACATCCTTTACGTCCTTTAGTGCTTGTCAAATGCTTTGAATATTCAATAAATGTATTTCTACCTATCATTCAGATATATATTATTAATCGAAACGAAACATTTTGATATATAAATACCGTTGGCTAATGTTCTTCCATAACCTTATGATAAAATTCACGAATCAATTCTGTTGCTCTACCTTCTACAAAAGCCAAGGATGGAAACTCTATTAGCATGAGTAAAAGTATTGCTGTAAAAAAGCGGGGAAAAGTCCATGAACGTTCCTTTACCTTCCTCCTTTTACGTTTCTACCCCGTCTTAATTTGAGAAGCGCAAACAGAAATTGAGTTCCGGGAAGGCTTTTCGCTTTCAATAACTGTCTCACAAGTTAAAGAAAACGCTCAAGGATTAAGAAAAGACTAAAAAGCTAGCTTATATACATTCTCTAATCATCTTTTCGATCATATATCATATTTCAAAATTGCCTTATAAAAGCAACATAGCCAACTTATTATCTTCTACGTGAAAAAATACATCAGGACATGAATTCAACAAATAAGAAAAAACCCAGTAGGAGGAAAATCATCATCAAAATAGAAAATACAGGAAAAAAATCAAATTTATAGAATGTATGGTAAAACCTAATAAGGTTAAAAATTTTGATATGTATAACTCTAAGACAGGTTAGAATCACTATAGCTATTACATTTTTATATACATACATAAAAGATCTGGAAGATATTTCTAGCAAGATAATTATGTCCTGTCCATAGTCACTGCAGTACACACTTGCAGCTTGTCACAAATAATGAAGAACAGCTCAAGAAATAACAGGGATTATTGTTTGACTGGAAAATATGCCCATCGCTGATTGGCTGAAAACATGTTTGGAGCTTCTAAATATATCGCTATAACCACCTCCAGAAACCTAAATTTAGAACAACACTCATATTCCCCCCAGTATCTTTCTAAAATTAGTATTGTAGTTATGACGAATAATAGTAGCGGCGTATGCGTATATTTCGCGCCATCAGAGAATACTATAAATTCTTTACAGGTATGGATGCTACATTGTATCAAGATGATCATTGTACATATTCCATGATCATAAAATAAAACAATTAATTACCTTGTGTTCGGTAGATATAGCAGTTTGGCAACCCTCAGCATATGTTATTCACCTCAGCCTGCGGCCTCTGTGAATAACATATCCTTCGAGTTGCTATGCTACTATATCTACCTTACACAAGGTAATTAAATGTATAGAAACGCAATCAAAGCATGGTCATTGAACAACCAAGAAACTAAACAATAAAAGCACACAAACCAATCACAAATAAACGATAAAAAGACTCGGGATGATTGAAGTGAATCCGGCGCTGACTTTTGATGGTCATCCGCTATTATAACTAATGGTTAATAAGAAGTCATATCAATTAAGGAAAATGTTCAATAAGTGATAGGGTTGAGTAGTAGTCCACCATATCTCAGATTATTTAAACTTGGTACCTCGGTTCCCTCCTGCCCCCAAATATGCCCTCACGTCAACATTTGAACCAATATTGGACATACAGGTTTATGTAAATGAAGGGAGGGGGATCTTCTCCAACCAGACCCGGTTGCAATACCAACAGCAAAACACCAAAACACCCGATGCGAAAACACTGAGAAGGCATGCACAACAAGCTACGAAAAGAAGAAACATTAAACACAAAAGACTACACATATACCAATGAGACCACTGGGCAGCCGGTGCTGACTTAGACGGCGCACAGCCCTCCAAGTTATACAATTAGTTGAACAACTGATATGAAACAGTACATACTTATCTCTTTTACTTAAATGTTATGAAGTATCAAAATTATGTAATTATGTTTACTTGCTTTTTATTGATCAACTGTTAATCGATTTGTGAACAAAGATTAGATAAAGTTGAGCATTCACATTTTTGTCACAGTCCATAGGATTCAGCAATGCTATTTAATACACTTATATGATTAAATATGACAGCTGAAGGTAATATTATGTGCCTGACATGGAATTGACCAACCACTTACTATAGTAATAATAATTTCTTCATGCAATAAAGTGCTTTGGTTGACCATTTCATAAGATGGATCATATTATCAAAGGTCATCTATAGGTCCTTTGACGACTATTCTATGAAGCTAAACGTCTCCCGAAACCGCATGTTTGTTCGTAATGTCACTGCTGCTGTACGATCATAGGGATCCTACGACTTTTACATGATCCAAAAGGTGTTCGATCATTTTTCTTAATAGCAAAATTGAAAGGTACCTTTGGTACATCATATAATTAATTCCTTTTTACAAAGGGACTCCGTTTGTAACGAGCAATCTGATTGGTTGAGCTATAAAAACTGCAAGGAGATCCACGTTTCATTGCTCTTTTTTGTGGCGTCCTATGAAGACGTACGTCATAAAAAGAAGGCGGTTACTACTTCATGATTGACCAGAATATTGAAACAGGGTTACCACACTGATGTTTTACACAATCTTACAATATTTCTGTGAACCTCCAGAAGGAAAGATACGTGGTAACACCTTGCGGTAGATCTCAATTTGTGACAGACGATTGCCGAAACTCTGTTAGTTTTTGAAAAACACACGGTCACCCCTTAATATCGTGTTGCCATCTACGTTTAAGCGGTGCGATATGTCTCCCGTCGGTTCCGTCTTTTAGTTCCCTTTATGGCTCGAACCGTGTGTGTCCCCCTGCTGCCAGTTTCCTATTGTTATATACATGTAAGAAGTCGCATCCCTTTCATATATCGTATATTTACACTTGTTAAATTAGCTCGACTTCTTAATTATTCTATCAAAGGAAAAGGAATTGTGCTTCATATCTGTGTGTATCATGCTTATCTATCTTGCGATATATCATATTCTACTTCATTTTAAATCACTAAGGAGTGTTCGAGCCGAACCTCTATTAAGAAGCTTATTTACAAGCTCATTTCTTGTACCAATGACCTATTTGTAACCCCGGATGGAAAGAGATAAAATAAAATGTAGAGTAAAGGAAGCAGGGGATCCCCAGCAACACCCGGTTGCAGTACCCACAACAAACCCAATAAACACAAAATGCAAAAATACAGATAAGACACTCACAGAAACAGATGCATTCTAAAATTTCTGTTATCAAAATTTCTTGAAATTTCTAAAACGTGGATCCTGCAGCATCATATCCCACCTATCCTGCTACGTCTTTCGGTACATTTTGGACATAATAACTTTCACACCCTTTGGATATATTACACTTTTTTAGATTGAGGATCACTGACGGGGGTTAAGTACCCAAAACGTGCATGTCTGGTCCATGCTGCAAATTGATATGTTCTTAAATGATGCTATTGAATTTGAAGAGGAATAACATAAACCAACGAGACCAATGGGCAACTGGAGCCGACTCAAGACGACCATCTGCAGGACAAGTAGCAGACGGTGTAGTTATCCGGATTACGTGCAAAGAAGCTGGACTCAGATAACTGGCAACTGTAAAGTTTGATGTGAGAGTGACTGTTGAATCCCTGATTGCCCTCTACTTTTTCTGTCATATGCATACATGTGTGGTCAACCTTGATTATTGTGACATTTTGATGATGCCTTTCTACTTTGTCACTTCCACTGCCTACTTGCGTACATGTAGCAGATGGCAACCGGTTGCCAATTGGTCTCATTGGTTTATGTGTGTTCTTAAGTGTTTCATGTTTCTATATTGTGAGTTGGTGTTCCTTGTCCCTTTTACATCTCTTTCTGTGCGTGCCTGCTCTGTGTATATACATTAGGTGTTTTGGTGTTTTGCTGTGGGGGCTGCAACTGAGTGTTGTTGGAGATCCCATCCTTTTTTCAAGACTAATTAGATCAGAGCCAACCTCATCAATTGCTCTACCGAAAGCCAACATTTGCCTTTATGTGCTTTAGGCTTCCTTTCAAAAATGACTTCTTAGCGTCATGGTAAAAAGATTAGTTATTTTTTCAGATAGAAATCTAATCTCTGATAAATGTATTGAAATACCATTGTCTGAGGATTAATTTACATGAAAATTCAATTCAAATATTTTCAAACAAGAAATTCATTTTTGATCCGAGCGAATATTGTCGAGACTTTCGTTTGTTCTGCAGTGCATTCTTTTCACTCATTTCAGTACCATGCATTCTCACAGTTTAACACAGATGTAAAATTCATCTGAACAAGAATGAAATAAAGAAATAGAATGAGCAAAGTAACAGTTTGAAAAGGATTCATTTGCATTTGTATGGAGTGTATCATTGCATTTTCTTGTCTCTTACTGTTTTTATTGCAGTTACCATATTTTCATTGTGTCTCTGCCAAAATAAATAAATAAATAAATAAATATATGCCGTATGACGATAGTCTAGGAACATCACCGTATAACAAGGGGAAATTTATTATGTTGAATCCAAAGTCATCTATTTGAGTAAAGCTGTTAAGGAACCAACTAATGACAAATACAGCTCGTGCATGTACGGGGTTACCTATAATAAATTCCGTTCAAGAACAAGAGTTATAAGATAAATTTTGAATTGAAACAGATTCTTAGTAAGAGTATAAACGTATATTAGTACTATCATGTGCCTCAAACTTCTATCACTGATTTTTGCTACTTGATTTATTAGACCTTTATGTTGTGAAAGATAACGCTAGAGATTGTATTACAATGTATTGTTACTGTTATAAAATTATGACTGCGTTGTTTTATAATGATTGTGATGAAATGAATTATATATATATATATATAAATTATAAGAAAGAGTTTTCCTTCCTGATTCTTTGGTACCGTGTTATTGTCTCCGTCTGTTTGTCCGCATTTTCTATTATTGCAATTTTAAAAGTTTTATATTTTTAAGAATGAGTAAGCCTATTGATTCTGATATCTCTATTCTGGCATGGTGTTGGGTTTAAGTGTAATAATTCCTTTAAAGGCCGGATGGGGACTATAAAATAAGACAGGTAATTTTCCTGTCATTTCCTCGCTGACTGCTGCGGGGTTAACATCTCTAATCGCAATCTGATTGGTCCTATGTAACCTTTATAAGCCTCTCAATGTTTGAATGACAGCTTCAAATAGGTAAAATTGTGGTATATCTAATTAGCATAATCAAGTATATCTGTCGGTATGTCTTTGATGTCACACACCGCTTGCGTCTCTAGGAATATCACTGGTCAGTAGACGCCGCGTTTATCACGCCTACCAACCTTAGATCACTCAGGTGTGCATATTAATTACAACTCGGTTAAAAAAACCCGGCCTTTCAGTGATAAACGAAACAGTACATTTATCTTTATACCGTCAGAAAGGAAAGATATAAATTTCGCTTTTTGGATATCATAAAAAATATATTTTTTCTTCGAATCAGACTAATAGGTAAAAACACAATCGAAAAGAATGCTGCAGCAATATGAAAGATGATTCATCTAACATTCTCTGTATCTGATCATGATTAGTTCTAGTTACATTTTCTCTTTTGAACTTAAGAAAATTTGTCATGGTTTCCTATAGTGCACATATATCTCAGTTAGATTTATATGGATTATATGTTTCCACAAGGTTGTCACAACAATTGTTTGAATTATACCGTACTTTCTAAGAAAGGTTAAAACATTTAAGGTGCGTCAATGGTCACGATTTTGAACTATTCTTGCGCATCTCTCCTGTTTTAGCACTCATTGAGCTTGACTTTTATTGATATTTCAATTTATTATGGCCAATGTATCATTTCTTACTCTTTTTAAGACTTTAATTCATTTGATACATTAAAGCGGTCAAGTTTGAAAATTTGATCTAAAATGAATGAAGTATGCGTAAGAAAATGCTTCGCGGTAATTTCTGTAAAAATTGACGTGGAGGTACATTTTTTAACTGTTCGGATCTCTCTTACGTTCGTAATTACCCATGAATTTTGTTTTACGTATGGAATATTATTGTTTTAAGCTTTTTTATAAGGTATGTCTGATGAATACCGAAAAATTATAAATTGTTTAAATTCCACCCAAAATAAGGCAAACCTTCAGCCCTGACACTTTTTCAAGAAAACCACAAAATGGCACTTTTTCATTTTGTGAGCGTCTGTTCTCTCTTATTTGAACACGGAGATATACTTTTTCTTCAATATTTTGAAAAGTCTTCCCTAGGAGCACGTGTTACTGTGTGTTTGGAAAAATCGTTGAAATTCGGTATCTCTGAAATTTGGACCTTATCTTGGATGATTTTTGTTATTTTTGTGTAAAATCTTGAAAATTTTTAACTATCGGTAAAGTTGGTACCTAAAGTAGCACTTTATCAAATTCTACTTTTATACAAAGTTTCTAACCTGTTTTATTGTATAATAACAAAGAAAAATAAAATAAAAATCAAATGAGTTCATTTCAACACTTTTCGAATTTTTTTTTACAAATGTGCTATTTTTAGCAACAAATTTCCAGCATTTTTTACCCAGTTTTCAAATAAGCATAAATCTTGATTTTCATCACGGACCTATTAATTTTCCTTCATAAAAAGATTAAGTGACATGAATACTATATTTTCAAATGGTTATCATAAAATCGTCGAAATTCTTTAATTCAGAAATGATTAAGCTTTGAATTACTTGACTATGGCAAGCTTTCAATATTACTATACATAAAGAAAGTTGAATAATTATAATCATTGCCTTGGTATACATCTTTTTTTAATCCTGCGACTGAACTGTAGCATATTTAAGGCTTGCTAATCAGCTTATCTTTTGGCTAGCTCTTTGGTATACAATTTTAGTATTATTGGAATTTTGCTTTATATAAATTCAGTGTTCAGATTTCCTCTCTTTCGCCTTCGAAAATCACTGACGATACCTTGCAAGTTGAATTATGCATGTGGTGTGCTGAGTTATAGCTGTAGCTATATCTAAATACATGATTAGTGCAAATCAACGAGTCAAATGTACTTTTGGTTACCATCTCATTCATTTTTCATCATATCTTTAATACTTGTATGACAAATACGACGCCTACAACTTCATAATAATGAATTCCAATTCACCAAGTAATTTCATTTTTTGTCCCCATCCATAGATTTTAATATCCACAATAAGTTACCACGACACTTACCGACAAACATTACTTTTAAATTATTTGTGATCGACTAACTCTGTCTCTTCAAAACAATTTGAATGTGGATAATAAAAATACGACACTGTAACTTTATTTTTAACTATAATTTTACTGTTTATGTCTGTTACCATCCAAATTCAAAATCAAAACAAATATTTGATTTTTTTTTCAAACACTGGGCTAAGCCTTCGACGTATTAATAGCTATTCTCTGTAAGCGTTTGCACTTTTATGAAGGACGCATGGCACAGCATGTCTCAGATTTTGATAAAATTTGTACATAAGGTTGGGTCTGACCCAAAAGTAAAAATTTGTTATAAATTTTCTTAATATCACATCCGGTTGCCATGGAAACGGACTTTGAATATTGAAAAAATGCATTTTGGGGCGTTTTTGAAGTCACATACATAATTTATGCAGCATAATCTAAAACAAACACTAATGAATTATCAGTACCATATCATTGCTCTTTCAAGTTAAGTAATAATACTGTTGGGTTTATGGTCTTAATTATATGTTTCCATAGCAACAACACAGGTACCCTAGCAAAATAGTATTTTTGGCATTTTTTTCAAAATTCAATGATAAATTACTTACATTTTGGGGTTTTTTATGCAAATAAACCATAAGCATTTACATTGGGACAAAGTTTCTGTTCGTTGCTATGGCAACATGACCTCAAATCGCAAAAATGAAAGCAATTTTGGACAATATTTAGAGTCCTTTTTTTACTAGATCATTGAATTTTAATTCAAAGTGATGAAAATTAATTAATGCTTTCAAGTAGATCTTTAATTACACGAAAGAAAAATTAAAAAAAAATATTCAGGAAATAGCCTGTTGCTATGGGAACGACTGTGTAAAATTGCGCTTAGGCCCACTTTGAGTCCTTGGATACAAACGTTAAGTAATCTGAATTTTTTTAAATCTAAAATAAAGTTAAGACTTTGCTTTATCGTATATGTAAAAAAGGTTGTGTAAGCCTGTTTCGTTTTTTGAGGAAAAGGCTTCGAAAATCAACAAAAATGCTTATTTCTATAATGTATGGCCAAATTACTATAGCAACCATGAATTATTTGAAACTTTTTTATTATATTTTGATAGAGGCTTACTTGATCTTTATTGTTATTAAATTTGAACATCCTGGGATTAATAATTACTGTTTTATGAAAATAATAAAAAATGGTTGCCATGGTAACATATGTTCCCCATAGCTTTTTCACGGTTTTTGAAAGAGCTCTTTGTGTTGGATATTTCCCAACAATTTTTATCTGTTCATCATGATGCAAAATTTTTTAAAATGACTCTGAAGATGCAAAATAAGTAATATTAAAGACCATAGTTACCGTTGCCAAGGTGACTTATGTAACTAGCAACAAATGGGTTTATCTTGAATTTGCTTTAATTTATAAAATAAATCCTATTTCCTTATTATATACCCATCAAGAGAGAAGAAAAATTGGAAAATACAAACAGCATTTTGAAATCAATAAATCAAAATTAGCTAATTATGTTGTCATGGTAACCAGCCTTTTTACAATATCAGACACTCCTAGTGAGCTTATTTTAAATTTTATGTCCTAATCTTTCGAATGCATAAAAAATCTTCCATTGATGTCACATATAGACCAAATTATAGAACTTCAAATTAGCTCAATTTTGCCAATTTTTCAACTTTAAAGGCCGTTGCCATGGTAACCAGATGACCTATAATTAATTTTTTTGTCAAATTTTCCTTTTTTCATTAATCCCTACTTATGTGTGAAATTTCATGAAAATCGGAGACCATGCGTGCCGAAATTGTTTAAATGGTTACAGAGAATTGCTATTAATACTAATAATTGGAGAAGATTGACCTCTTTCATTGTTAAAAACATGCATAGTTATTAGCTGTAGCCAAAAATGAAAACATCACTTATGAACGATCCAAATCTAAACAAAATAGAGTAAAACATAATTTAAAAAAGCTCTTTGTGGAAGCATCGTCTTCTTTGTAATTTGTTTACTTATACTTAACTTCATTTAGATAGTAATTGGGAGTGTTTCAATAGACGATTTTCCGATTTTGTCAGAAAGAACAAATTGAATGTCCGAGTCAACATCTTTTGTCGTTGTTTAACATTATGATGTCTCTGTTAAAAGACGCAATTTGATTGTGACCTTACGATGAGAAGAAAGGAGGGGATCTCCAACACACCAGGTTGCAGCATCCACAGCAAAATCCCAAAACACTCAATACAAAAACACAAAGCAGACAAGCACAGAAAGAGACGTATAAGGGGCAAGGAACGTCAACGCACAAGACAGAAACATCACACACAAAGGAAAAGAAAGTGCACAAAAATTGCCTACCTCGGACATGTTTCATCATTTTGTCAGCCATTATTAATTTCGGCAAGTTACCTTCTTGAGGAAAATTTCAAACAAAACAAATGAATCAAAGAATACATTACGTAACGATTGTTAAAATTTAATTGAAATACAAGAAAATAGTTTACATTAAAATCGTTATTTTACAGTAATGGAGTTTTTACGAGGTGAATATTGTGTGATATTTCCTGAATTTGAAAATATTGACCGAGGCGACAAATTCAGAAAATATCACACCATATTCACCGAGTGAAAAGTCCACAATTGTTTTATTATATAGTGTACTTAATCAGTATTTGTAAAGGTACCTTTTCGAAATGGCTGACATCGACTTTTCTTTGAAAATGTTTCAAGACGTGTTAATATCAGCATTTTCTGTCGCTGAAATATCCTGAACGTAAAGGAATTCATTCAATGAGTCAAATGAAGAATATTTCAGAGTCAAAATCCGTAAATAGGCTCAAAATTCAAGAATTTTAGCTCAGCTTCAGGGTCCTTGCTGCTGTTCACGAAATGACGTTAATGACGTCACAAATATAAATTTCGCGCATTTTTTATTTTTCATGGTAAACCGGAAGCAAGAGTTTTCGCGGTAGTGATATTGAATGAAATCGCCCCTCACAGGTCAATATGATGAGACAATGACTCGTCACGTGACAGTTCTCAGACAATGAGAGTGGGAATATAAACATACTATATAATAAGAGGGTATACTGACTTTTTGATCGATGTGTTTGGCATTCGTCTAAGTGATCGTTTGAAATAGCATTAAAGCATTCATCCAGGCATTTCCGTATGAAGAATGCGTATCTCCGAGTTACATAGTAAAGAGTATTGATGGTGTATCCGGTCTGAGAAATACAAGCCGCTAAAGGACTAAAACGCGTTCTTCATTAGATTGATTCAATGAAAAACTTAAGCATCCGGATGATATCGTCTTCGGTATACTTTTTTGTTTGAATCAGAGTGTTCCTTCACCAAATAAGTATCCTCTCGCCCTATGACAAGGTATTTGTATCTTCTGTTCCATTTTTTGAAAGAAAGGTATTGCGAATAATATTGGCCAGTCTGCTTTTGTGGTTTTGGTGTGGAATGGTAGTGTAGAGCGTGGAGAAGTCGTAAGATTTTGTGCTGGTAGTATGACTGAAATGGGTGGCTTAAATTAAATTTTCCAAAACTTCCTTGGAATTCCTTAGGATCCACATCAAATTGATTCCATTTCTGGAATATGTTGTCTCGCAGTATGTTTGAAGACCTTGTTTGATTCAAATTAATATTTTCGTAAGCAAAATGGAAAGAGATTTTTTGGAGCACCTGGATATTTCTGTAAAATGGAATTTAGGATATGTTCGGCACACAGGAATTACATTATTATACCTGCCTCTGATAGATTAACAAGAATTCTACCGACTTATCCATAATTCTGCTCAATGTATTCAAATTGAAGTGTTATGTTGTAATTTACGTATAAGTTGTTGGTCACTAAAATAATTTTTTTGGTGGCTTGTAACACTGTTCATTGATATACATTATGCATATTTTGAGTTGTTTTTCAAAAATTGAGTCATCTTCTTTAAAGATACTTATTTCGATACATTGCAAATTCTAGGAACTGCTCAACTACAATTTTGTCGATAAATCTGACGTCAGCACTCAAGGCGATAGAAGAACTCGTAGAAAAATATTTTGAAACTGTTCATAACAGGAATAATGCAAACTTATTTTTAGTATATCTAAAATTCAGGGAATGTGAGTGACCAAATGAAGTACCTGTTCTCTCTGAATCTCAGTCGGACTCCTCGAGTGATAACATTCATGAGCTCGCTACAGCCGGCAGAGCACAGACTGTATATCGCACGCCCTCTGTTTTTACATATGAGTGGGTTTTTTAGCCCCTGCGTCATGTATTCTACATGTATTTGTATGGTCATCTTACAGTGAGGGGGTTATTTTACACATAATATGGTGCGTTCTGCGAGACCTCTGGGTAATCGGAAAAGTGGGAGGATTGTGTACATGCATTCCGGATAACCACGACGTCTGCTACTGGCGTGGCAGATGACCGTACTAAGTCGTCACCGAATGCCCATTGGTCTCGATGGTTTATTTGTTGTCATTTTTTTGTTTGATGTTTCTTTGTGATTTGGTGTTGGTGTTTCTTCTCCCTTTTGAGTCTCTTTATGTGGATGTCTGCTCTCTGTTTTATGCATTGTGTGTTTTGTGGCTTTGCTGTGGGTGCTGCAACGCAGTTTTGTTGGAAATCCCCTTCTTTCAGGTAAGGACGATAAATATGAATAAAAGATTGAATGTTTACATGGATTTCCATAAGGAAATTGAAACAAATCTAAATGCAATAAAAGGGTAGTTTGTTTTACTTGTTAATAGATTGTTTAATAGAATTCAATACAAAAAATGTCCTTGAAATCATTTTGCACCAATTGCTTTTTATTATAAACAATAAATGCGCACAACAAATTGACATCGGGGGAATGAAAGAAGTGAAAACATCCAATTAAGTTATCCATTATCGTATTACTTCTATTGTTTGGATTATAATCAGAGTGTTTATTACCTGAAGCCAAACATTTCTTAAATAAAACTGCATTTCACGTTGCGTCATAATCAGCAAGCACGGTGCGTATCGAGTTTCATGACGTAAACAACGAATGGTATTTGATATTGAAAATGAGTCATCTTTGAAAGAAAAGTTTAGATGATTCAAAATATAATGAACTCACGGTGACCAAAGCTTAACATTTAAGCATAAAGCGATGAAAAGGGAAAACGCACATGGCAATGATATGCATAATTGAAACACGAAAGATGAGACTGTATGAAAAAAAAAACATTTAGAGTCCATGTATAAAAACAAAATTCATTGTCAGTGGTGTTACTAGCATATATAGATTTGGACCTTACGAAATTCAAAGTAGGTAAAGAATAAATACAAAATAGAGAGAGAGAGAGAGAGAGAGAGAGAGAGAGAGAGAGAGAGAGAGAGAGAGAGCGGAAATAATCAGAGATTGTGCTTGCATCTAGTGAAAAATTACTCAATCGTGTTTTTATTTTCGGTTTGTTTGCTTCGATTGTAGATAGTAATGTGACTTGTACTGTTGTCCTGTTGTTTGTAAGTGACGTTTTGTATGTTGTTGTTATTGGGAATCATGCGGATGTTATCTGCTGTGTTCATTTCAGGGTACCTAGTCTTGATTGAGATCCTTCCATATAGTTTCTTCTCTTGAAATTTCTAAAACGTGGGTCCTGTAGCAAACGTGAGTCCTGTAGCAAACGTGGGCCCACTCCCATATCGGGAGTTCGCTTCTTTTCATACGGTGGAGGTTTTTGTTTGTTTGCTTTGATTCCTGTTTCATCCTGATTTTGTATGACTTCGGTTTCTGATTTTCTGAATTATCGTTTTTGTTCTGTATACAGGGATATGATCATTATCCATATTTGTCATCATATCCCATCCATCCCACTACATTTTTCGGAACAATTTTGGACATGATAATTTTCACACTTTTTGGCTATATTACATTGTTTAGATTGGGGATCACTGACGAGGGTTGAGTACCTGAGGCGTGCATGTCTGGTTCATACTGCAAATTTATCTGTTTTTAATGATGCTATTGAATTTGAAGACGTTTAATATTTAGACAGATTATATAAAACAACAATGAACTTACACGTATTATACTACAAAATCTAGTGATCATTAATTTTTTAATTTGCCTTAATGATGATCCAAAACCTGATTTTCTATCAAGAATTTCAATTGATTATGGAAAAGTTAATTTCATCGCAGTCTATTGAAAACATATTACCGGTATTACTTAAATCAAACAAAGGAAAATACATCCTTTGTCCGTAAAGAGTCAACAAATTGACAAAAACACTATGGAAAATGTGTTTCAAAAAGTTATATGAAATATGATACATTTCTATATTTGCCTATCTTCTTTTATTCTTTTGCAAAAAAAAGTGTACGCGTTTGATTTTCGTTCGCAACTGTTCAAATGGATCTTCTGAAAATGTTCCCGTACCTTCTCGACTTTGATTGTTAATCAGTATTGGCGCAAGATGAGACCTTGAAATCTTTTCGTCATTTTCAATGATATAAACTATTCATTTTCACAACAATATTACATCAGGGAGTCATATGAGTAGTAACTCCAATCAAATTATCCATTATTTTATCCTTGAAATTGATTTCACTATCATCAGAGTGATGATTACTTTATGATTAATTCTGCTTGAATATAATTGCATAGTAATGTTTGCCATAATCATCCGTTAGCCCAAGTCTGAATAGTAAAGGTGGATGTTTATTACAAAATTTTAATGTTATTAATTAGAAAATGAAATTATTGTTGAAATAAGGCCTTTAAAAATACTGATGTTTGTTCAAGTATGAATTTATAAATACATTGCATATACATGTCAAGAAGAAAAAAGGGGGATCTCCAACTCAAAGTCAAAGTCTGACTCGGTTACAGCAAAACATCAAAACATTCCTTTCTGAAAACAAAGGGAAATAAAGCTCTGTAAGAGACGCATCAACAACACCACTTACGACAACTAAAAACACCTCGAATGTTAAACGTCTTTAAATTCAATAATTCATTAATTCACATTTAAGAGCCAATCCGGCATAAAACCATGCAAATTGGTCCAAATGACCTAGAAACCAAATTTAATGATTTTAAGTTATTTTAATAGATACATGACTAGGAATAATTCTGTCAAATATTTTTGTTCAAATATCCATGGTTACAGAGATATACCACCCCATCATTTTTCCCGCCAAATTTACAAAAAGGACGTAGAAATATCCCTATTTTCGCTGATGTACTTCTCTAAAATTTTAAGTACAAATTGAATTGGAGTAAATATTGTTATTGATATATTGAAATATAACATTTTATTCTATCTTAGGATAATATTATGTATGAAAATTTTTTTTTCCATAGACAGCCACAACGTAACTTGAAAAGAGGCAAAAATCGGCTAAGTGAGAAAACGACGTTTTATACGTTTTTCACGCACCAATATCTTCTGTAAGAGAAGTTTGATTTTTATCAAATTTCATCTTTTAACTCTTTGCTTTAATCTTATAAATATATCAAAAATCCATCGATGCCAGGTAATTACGTATCGAGATGTAGACAGTTAAAATATGCATTAAAGATCAGCTTAACGAAAAAACGACGTTTTAGACGTTTTTCAAGCAACAATATCTTCTGTAAGAGAAATTTGATTTTTTTTTCAAATTTCATCTTTCAACTCTTTGCTTAAATCTTTTAAATATATCAAAAATCTACCAATGCCAAATAATTACGTATCGAGATATAGACAGTTAAAATATGCATTAAAAATCAGCTTAACGAGAAAATGACGTTTTATACGTTTTTCACGCACCAATATCTTCTGTAAGAGAAATTTGATTTTTTTTTCAAATTTCATCTTTCAACTCTTTGCTTTGATCTTATAAATATCTCAAAAATCCACCAATGCCAAAAAATTACGTATTTAGATATAGACAGTTAAAATTTGCATCAAAGTGAATTTTTGCGGTGTAAAAATGCGAACGAAAAATACGGAATCCCAAAGATTCAATCATTGCACACGTAGAAATACGCATACATGTGCGGCGAGTTGTGACCACAGCTGATTTGATCATGTCTTTTCACACGCAGGTCAAGGTCAAACTCTTTGTTCAAATATTGTGCAATCGATAGTTGGGAATAAAAATAAATTTTATCGAAAACGTAAAATATATTCCAAAGGGTCTAGAAAGAGGAAAAAAAGGAGCCATAAAAAGTTTTATTTGAAAATATGCAGTAACGACCCTAATATTGTCGATTCTTTAATAAATAAATCTCCGTATACTTCTATTGTAAAAACTCAATACATTGTAGGTGGCGCCAGTGAAATTTATTAGAGCTGCGCACCCCAAATTCAAAATCACGTTTTTAAAGGTTTATTTATAACTGCGAATGTACATGTATGCGTTAGATTCGCCTGAAAATTTGAATTTATACAAATGCAAATGTTTATTATCATTTGAAAAGAAAAATTTTGCATTCCAAAATAATGTAAAATTAATTAATTTTCAGGGACACCGTCCCTTTAAAATTGAAGTGAGGAAATGATGCGAAGAAGCGAAGAAATTATCTCTTTTTCGCTTCTCCGTATCATTCCGTATTTTGTTTCTTCACATCACTTCTTCGTTTCTTTTCATATTAAGTACACGAACTAACAATGTCAGAATTACGCTTTTGCAGAAAAGAAGTTATATATAAAATGAAATTATATATCTCTTTGATGTTTGAAAGGCGTATAATGTATACATGTAGATCTACGCCCTTAGGTTAGCCCAGGAGTTTTTCTCTTTCTTTTCTGTATAATTTTGTTTTTGTTTTTTTTTTTTTTTGTTTTTTCGGAGGGGAGGGTGTCGTTTTTTTTTTACGTTTCGCTTCGTTTCGTTTCGTTTTGTGTTTTGTTTTGTTTTTCAATATTGTTTTTTTTTTTGAAAGATGGAGTACCATGAACTCTTTTTTTTTCTTTTCAATAAAAGTACTTTTTCATAGAACGAAGACCGCTCTGCTTTAGTACAAGATAATATCAATACTTCGAAGGAGAAATACCTTGAATTAAGGATATGAAGGAGATAAACTTTTATGAAAGAATTGAGATTTTATAAAAGAAAGTGATTACTCTCATAATTTACGCGCATACGGACCGGAGCGGATGAACGCAAGGATTAGAGCGATGGGGGTTGGTTCCGGGGAAAAGAGTGCTTTTTCTAGTACGATTTTCTTTTTTAACGCGGGAGGGGGGGCCGGGGGCAGGTGGAGGTTAAGAAATATGACGGAGAGGTTGTCAGGGCCCCTGAAATTTGCCCCAAATTATTTTGACCTTGAATAAACAAAGACTTTTCTCATCATAACCATAGATGACCGATTTGGTTGAAAACGCTATTTGACGTTGAGTTGAAATCAAGAAAGAGACAGTCATATCAAACAATTTTTTTTCTTGTTTTATGCACGAAAATAACAGAATGATCGAGGTTTTCTCGAAAAAAAATAAGGACTGGATATATAGTTAATTTATTGATTATTGATTTATTTTAAGTGAGGATAATTCGTGCAACCTGTCTATTTTTTCTCTGAAATACAAATAAATTGTTATGTTATAGGAAAGATCAACCTAACATTTTAAGAAAAAAAAAACACGTTTATTTTATCAATTCAACAGATCGTTTTCAAAAGGAAAGAACTTTTTAAACACAATTTCCTATGAAACAATGAATTTGGAAAATCGATGAAAAGAGCAGCGAGTAGACTGTAAAGAAAACTTTTCTTTCCGATTTTCAACATTTTTTAAAGAAAATACCACAGTCATGTCAACAATACACAGACAGGACAATTTGTTCATATAACAGAGAATGAGAGATCATAGAAGAGTACATCGAACGACCCGTTGTCTACAGGACAATAGATCTACATGTAACAAATCTGATGACACGAAACTAGCAGTGGCATAGTGATCCTTTTATGATGAGCTTTCAGAAGTTAAACGTCTTCAAATTCAATAGAAGTGAGATTAAGTGCCTCTGCTCCAGGGAGACTCGAACCAGGAACCTTTCCGTAATTGGTTCGACGCTCTAACCAGTACTTACTGGTAGTAGCACCGACTATTTTAGAGATTCGTTCTTTTACATCTGTAAATTATTTCAAAAGATTTAGAATGGGTACATCTAATCACATATAGAAACGAGGGAACGAGATTTGCTATGCAATCTTGAGCTAAACTCTATCAATGTTATAATCTAATGCGATAGTTTATCCGTGTCAAGTTCTTATTTTATCGTCATTGTTTACATGCTACCAGGGAACCTTACCACGTGACGTCATCACTAAAAGTCTGACTCGGTGGCGTCGTTCCGGGCTATCGCGAAAATCGTCTAGATTAATGATGGGGCTTATATAAGGGAAATTGAAAAAGATCTGAAACGATTTCCATCATTTTTAGAACATATTTTGTTAAAATCTTAATTTTTTTTCTAGATTATGATCAAAGATGCTTATCTTTTGAACATTTTTCCATTAAATCTTTTAATCATATTCCGCAAAATAATGAATATTCTTGATAAAATTTGCATATCTTAGATACATTTGGCAGCGACAGTTTTTTTATATATTATAGTATGATACGTTTACTTTATTATACTGAAATTTTGTGGGAAAATTTTCTCTCTTAGAGATGTTATTCATGTTCGAAATAGGGACGCTTTTGTCAAATCCCAATATAAGTCGTATTAGAGCGCCCCCTGGTGGCAAGTCAATTCGTACATCTTAACTTTGCGAGTACTATAATGAAGATGAATTGAGTAAGTATCTGATTTTATCATGAAAAGAATTACTGCATATCAAAATCAAATCTTATTAAACGATGAAAATAGGGCTATTTTAGTGTTGTTTTTGAGCCCTGTTGATGGCGTTATGCCATACAAACAAAATTGGCCCATTACTATAAAACGGGACATATATGAATTTTAAAATAATTTTTTTCTCGAATGTTTTTCATCATTGAATACAGAAATATACATAAAAATGTAAAACTTTGACCACACTTTTGGACGATTTTTACGATTTTGCATGGTTTTATGCCGGATTGGCTCTTAAGAACAGATACATTTTCATCATTGACCAACATGCACTCTTCGGGTACTAAACCCTCGTCAGTTATATTCAATCTAAACAATGCAACAATGCCAAAGAGTGTGAAAATTGTGATGTCCAAAAGTTACCGAAAGACGTAGCAGGATGGGTGGGATATGATGCTATAGGACCCACGTTTTAGAATTTTCAAGAAATTTGGATAGGTATTCAGTCTCAAAGTAGATTACCAAACAAACAAGACAGCAAGAAGCAGGGACCCACCAGCTGCTTTCCATTTATCGATTTACTATCTTATCTTACAAAATTTATGTGTTCGAAAAAACGTTTTGCTAGGTGTAAGATTGCTTTCAGAGAGTAATGAAGAACGCTTTAATTTTGTTACAAAAAAGATATCAGTTAATGAAGGTCAAACGAATAATCCAAGACCAGAAAGTAAATATATGCAATATGTTATTTATTTTTCTCGTTTCATTTCGTTATGTTTTGTCTCATTTTGAACGTTTCGTTTCTGTATAAGTTTACACTTTGTGAACCTTGTTTCTGAGCAATATGTTAATATTGATCAGATAAAGGACACGATGCAAAATGAAACATATAATCATATGGCATAAAACTAGTTCGCAGTAAAAAAAAATAGTATCATCATACCTGTTTCTATGGTTTTAAGTATATTCTTTCCTGACAAATGAGTGGGATTTCCTTAAATTGACCGGCATATCTATAGAGGAAATGTACACGTGGTAAGTCGCTTTTAATTAAGGGAAGAAATACCATTAAAAGTTATTAAATGCTTCGTATTCATGAAAAGATATAAGGTGTGTCTACGTGTTTATTACTGATAAGAAAAGAAACGATTTCTAGGCAGTGAGAGTAAATAGCCTCATAAATCTGAGAATTCTAGTATGTGAATGCGATGAGTGAAGGTTTCCTGCTTTAAGACCATAAAATCTACATCAGGTGACCGGAAATTGTCGTTTCAGTGAATCAGTAATGCAGAAGGGTTCCAACTCTATATTTTCTTGAAGAAAATTTCAACCGATTTTATTATGCACCAGACACATGTTTCGAATATTAAATTCTCATCAGAGATGCTTTCACAATTCATTTCACTAGCGCCCTCTGGTTTTACCTTTCGAATTTAAATTTGTATTTTTAATCTACAGAGAATACGCGTTTCCAATTTCCCTGTAGGGTAGATTCAGTAGCATATCCAAATAAAATTTATGTTCAAAGTAGCATTGGGGGGAAGGTGCTTAGATGTTAATCTCCTTTAATTTCGAAAATATTTTTTGATGAAATGACAAGTTTCCGAAATAGCCAAATAAAGTATATGATCTCAAATTGATAAAGTAAAAATACAAATGTAAACGTCTTCATATTATATAGCATCATTTAAGAACAGATAAATTGGCAACATGGACCAGACATGCACGTTTCGGGTACTTAACCCTCGTCAGTGATCCTCAAATCTAAACAATGTAATATGCCAAAAAAGTAAGAAAGTTACTATGTCGAAAAAGCGTACAGAAAGACGTAGCAGAACGGGTGGGATATGATGCTACAGGTCCCAGGTTTGAAAAAAATTCAAAAAAATTTGATAACAGAAATTTTAGAATGCGGTGAAGAAACGATCAACCGAAATTGATCGAACTTGGCTACATGTGCCCTCGGGGACTCCTGGTCCACCAGCAGTGACACTCATCAAGTGGTTTAAATGTAAACGTCTTCATATTGAATAGCATCATTTAAGAACAGATAAATTGGCAACATGCACCAGACATGCACGTTTCGGGTACTTAACCCTCGTAAGTGATCAGCTGAAAGCTAATTCAGGCGACAGAGCTGGAAAGAAGTGATTAATACACTCAAAAACATCCAATGTCACGGGGAACGAGTTTAACTGCTCCACACTGCAACAGGAAATAAGTGTTTATATCAGTAATGCAGAAAGGTTTCAAATAACAGTTCGGGATCATTTTCATTCAAGATTTTATATATAAATGTTAAACACCCCACTGTGTTGAAAATGAAATAATAGCATCTCATAAAATCTTGATACCAAGCACAGTTCTAGAATTGAAATGGCACATGTAATATGTTGAGAAACTTTTGCCCAATTCCTATTTCTTTATTCATAGAGAAATAAAGAAATATGTTTAAACTTAAAAAAAGAACACAAAAAGAAAAATAGAACACACACACACAAACAAAACACCAAAAAAACACACACAAAAAAAACAAAAACAAAAAAAAACCAACAAAAAAAAAAAACCAACAAAAAAAAAAACCCCAACCAAAAAAAACCAACAAACTAGAAATGAGAAGTTAGTCTACATGATCACAACATGTCATGCTCTGTTTGCATGTCAAATTTGCTCAGCGCTTAACTGCAAATCAATTGTAAATTCAGACGAGGATCTTTTTGAATCTGAAACATTCTAATGAATGAAGTGTGTAACACATGTTTTTCATTACCGTGAAAATTATTGAAATAGTTATATTTTCTGGTTGACGTCATCTTGTTTGTAAAGTTTTCAATGACATGCATACTTATCAAAATTGTACTGTTAGTAAAAGGAATATTTCGTCACACTGTTTTGAGTGTTTGAATTCAAGATAGTGTTGAGACCATTTGACAGATTTTGTAAAATTTAAATATGAATTTTTCATTGTTGTTTGGGAAGTATCAAATTTCGAAAACAAACACAACATTTTAAACAAAAGCGCATGCACATTTCCTGCCAGCTCGTCATATCAATAACAACAGTCTTGAAAACCACTTGCAAAGTAACACAGTCTCATAAGCATTCATTTTAGTGGCACCATATATGAAAACATCGAGACCTCTGGGTAATTGGAGAGGTGAGAGGGTTGTGCGCACGTAATCCAGGATAACCACACCATTTGCTTCCTGCGTGGCAAATGGCCATCCAAAGTAGGCACCGGTTAACCATTGGTCTCGTAGGTTAATGTGTAGTCTTTTGTATTTCATGATGTGTGTCTCTTTTCCGTCTCTTCGTATGCTCGTCTTAGTGTTTTTGCATCGGGTATTTTCGTGTTTTATTTTATATATTCTTTTCATTTTCGTGCATGAACATCGACGGCGGGTGCGGCTAGCCAACAGGGGATGCTTACTCCTCCCGGGCACCTGATCCCACCTCTAGCTTGCTGGGGGTCCGTCGATGCTCAATTTGGTGCTCTATTGTGAGTGCTGTTGAGATTATCGTCAGGATCTTCTTTAACTCATTTGTGTCACACTTATGCCCTTTGCCGTGTGGAGCTCGTAAAAAAGTTCCCCGCGAGGGGTTTGACAGTAAGTGTTTTGAATATTATTCCCTGACATTGTCGCCATAGCACTTTCTATATAGACGTGGCCTCGGACAGTGCATATATTTTATATATTCTTTTCATTTTCGTGCATGAACATCGACGGCGGGTGCGGCTAGCCAACAGGGGATGCTTACTCCTCCCGGGCACCTGATCCCACCTCTAGCTTGCTGGGGGTCCGTCGATGCTCAATTTGGTGCTCTATTGTGAGTGCTGTTGAGATTATCGTCAGGATCTTCTTTAACTCATTGCTGTTGGTGCTGCAACAGGGTCTTGTTGGAGATCCCATACCTTCTTTTACGATAGTATGTGATCCGGTAAACTAAACAAAGTCAAATTCGAAGAACAGTAACCCTATAACTGTGATAAATGTGAGTTTTGTGAGTTAAAATGTGAGTTTAAATGTAAATTTGAGTTTATACATCAAATCAGCCGATAGGTTTTTTAGTACAATTGTGCAAATTTCATGGCTGTTCGTAAAAAAAACTGCTTTTCCTGTGAACGGCTGAATATTCTTATCACAGCATATCCTCCATAAAGGTAGAAATCCTTTTAAAATACACATGTCGAATCACCATGTTGCCGTCGGCGGCCGACATACGGAGCCGAATCACTCAAGAAGAAATATAACGTTTCGTAACCATATTGATATCTTGTAGAATCGATATCAAAATGAGACAAAACACATCACTTTTGATTATTTTTAATTATTTTTGAAAATAAGAGTATATTGCTTGTTCTATGTATAATGAAATAGCTAAAACGCTGGCGCAATTTCAGAAATACTTCTCAACTTTCGGCTGCCGTAAGCTGTTCTGCAAGCTGTTCTGACATTGCTCTTCCGCCCCTGGAAAAAAAAAGAGAAAGCTGTATTATACAAAGTCGTCCAGTTGGATTCGTTTCATAAAAGTAGTATGCGTATAAATAGTGGACATGGTAAAAATTAAAAGTGCAGCACTCCTTGTTTTTTTCCATGACCAAGTGTTTTGCACACACCAATGCAAACGCAAAATATGAAAAACAATTCTAAAACGTTGGTGTCTGATTTTCCGTGTTATTAGTGTAATGAATATCTTTAACATCGACGTGAAGAAATATTTCCGGAGAGGGAGGGGGCTTCAAGCCTTTTTATTAGCATTGTTTCAAAGATAAGTGCTTAAAGCAAATTTGCCCGGCTCATGCCTTTTTCTACGTCTGTCCACAACGGAAAGAACTACGAAAACAATACACCAGAGAATATTGAGAAAATCCTCTACAGCGATAGGAAAATGAATGAACTTGACGTTTGGCCTTGTCAGAACACAAAATTCAACCTTTGGTATCACCTATGATTAGCAGCTGCTGCTTTGTTATGCTTCGAACAAGTATCAAGCGCATACTAAACTGTCCTTCAGTTTCAGGACATTCGTTTGCACTGTACTATGAAGAATTCTTATTTTTTTTCTAATATTTGCTTTTTCTTTGCTCAAGTCAAATGATCAAAGGCAAGATATACCTGGCTAGGCTTTTAATTTTACATCCGCGGATGTCCCCCTTCCCTTGCAGCTTGACCCTGTCAAAGTTCATGTGTGAGTATGCCTTCATACATGAGTATGTCTACATCATAGAATTAGCTACATTCTGGAAAATTGGGCAGACATTCATCATTCCTGTTTCTATAATTGGTGTACAAATACATGATGTTTGTGTAAGGGAAAGTGCAATGAATCAGCTCTCATTATATACATTGTGCTGTACTGTTTTGTAGGTTGATATTTTGGTTTGAGTGGATATTATAAAGAAAAATAAATGAACACACAAAAGAACGGCGGTCTGAGGGATAGAGATTCCATCATGTTCTCTGTGGACGAAATTTCACGCAGACGACACCGCCACGAGAAGTCACCGCAGATAGAGAAGAAGTTCCGTAAGTTATCATATTTTTAAGATCTTGTTATTCTACTTTGACTCGGATTTAGGACTCAGGACCAAGTCCTCCTTCGATGAAAATCAAATATTGCCCTCCTGAAATCCCATCCCATTTAGGTCTGGAAGAAATTCTTGTTCGGTGTATTAACAATCGAAAGTTGTTAAAATGTAGGTGTAGATTTCAGTAATACTTTTTTTTTTAAATCTTCAGACGATTTTTTATGAAGTATTTAAAAGAATGAAGGAAACTCCTCGCTTCCAATTGATGAACATTTGCAACTAGGTGTTGTTGGAGATCCCCTCCTTTCGAATTCATTTATGGATATATAGTTTTTTCTTCTTATTTATACAGTTTAAATTATACCACAAACTTATCTGAGAGAGCGTCGTGTAAAATTTACTACATGAATATAATGAAGATAATAAAAAGTACATATTATATACGTCATAAGCTTGAATTTGATTCGTTTATTGAAAAAATCATGGTATTTCAAATTTGAAGTCTAATATCTCTGGCTTTAGTTATGAAATAATTTCTCATTCATTCTTTGTTCTTTTTTCATTTTGTGAAAATGTTTTGTGAAAATTTCATCATTTAATTTCTAATTTGTTTTTTGTTTATTTCGTGAAAATATCGATCTCCTAGCTACAGTAACAAAAACACTACTTTGGGAAAAAAGGATCCCTAATCATAGCGACACTTTTAACACGTTTGCGTTTGTTGAATTTTATTATGAAACTCAGATTTTACGAATGTGATAAGAGATGAATAAAACCGTCTTTTATTAGCGAGGTCCTTCCTAATCGCGAACCAGTCATTTCGTGCTCACGAATTGAAGCGCCACAAAGAAGAGGCGGTTTACAGTATTTGCTGTTTAATATATGATGACATCCATAACTTATATCTTCTTTTGATAGATGTGTTTCGTATCACTACTTAACACCAAACTGACAAAATAAAGAACAGGGATAGCCCTTTATTACACAAATGAGATAAAAAAAGAACATGACGACGATCTCAACAGCACTCCCAATATAGCACAAAATTGAGCATCAACAGACCCCTAGCAAGCTAGAGGTGGGACCAGGGGGCCCGGGAGGAGTAAGCAACCCCTGTTTGGATTCCATGTTTTAAAAAAACATAGATAAGAGATAAAAGTCATTTTATCGATTGATGGCGTAAATTGTCTTGTTCGGTTTTCTGCTAAATATTTCGTGAGATACCTGCATCAAACGGAAGCGAATTAAATAATATTTTCCGAGAATATCTTCCAAAACTTATCTCTCATTATCTAATTTGATAAAAAAAATTATTTTGATTAATGGATAAACGGAAAGAAATTAAATAATTCAATAGAAATCTTAAGGAAAAATCCTTACATTTGGATTCGAAGATAGTTTAAAGTATCGCCTATTTTTAAACATTATCGGCATCTAAAATCGTATTGAGCTGATTAAATCAAACACAAAGGGCTGTAGTACTCTGACGATTTATTCAATTAGACGGCTGTGCAATATTCTCTACTAGAATATAAGAAAATCTGCATAAAACAGTATGATAAGTATCTTTATATCCAATTATAGTTTATGTATTTCTGTAATACAAAACGAATATTTTCTTTTGTTCTTGACGAATTTCTTATGCTTTGCTGATTTTTACTTTCTAATAAATGAGATACGATTTAAAGTAGATTCGTTGATAAGGAGAGCGTCTTTGATGAATTGCGCTTATTCTTCTTTTGATGTACAAATTAGAATCATACAATAGAAATTAATATTGCGAATCCGTCAATCCGTGATGCGTAAGATGATCTTTACTGTCTGTAGTCTATATTTGAGTATTGATGTACCAGACTGTGAATCGAGACATTCCTGATATATATCTATAATTTCAATTCTAGTTTTAGGGATGAAAACTATACGGCATCATTATCGTAATTTTTCTTTTAATAAACATTCATTTTACTCTTTCTTTTTTGTTCCGTAAATGGAAACTACTAATTTACTATAACATAGCGCATGATTATCTTTCAGAAACAAGATATTAGTGAAACTTAATATGGTTTTCACATTTGAGCCGTGAATTATATAGAAGCTACCCTAAATGATTGCTGCTTCCTACTTGATAATCATCAAAGTCGGCAATATGTTCATCTATACTGAAAAAACTCTTTGATAAATAAACTAAATGTTTTTTCAATCTAATACGGAATACACGTAGCTTTAAAGTTACTCTTGGTTTCATCAACATAAAACCATGAATCAACTATTTTTGTCAAAATTTTGACGCAAAAGAGTCTATCATGCGTAGAAATTAGAAACCAGCTGGTTACTAGCTAGAGAGATATAGAGACCTAGCTTAGAGGACGACTGTAAAATTAAAACTCAAGAGAATGAGCTAAAAGGATCTACAGTGTACAGTTCTCGTTTATTTTATCTATGAGATGTTTATGTATAAGTTTGATGTGTACATATATCCACAGTAATTCTGATATTTGTATATATAATACATTATATATATTCACATTCTTTATCAAATATTTAAAAAAGAACAAAAAACAATATTAACTAAATAAAGATTAATCTTCATTCAGGATTTGGTAAACAAACGCACATGTGTATAGCAGACTACACCTGCCTTCCATTCAAGCAACACGTTGTTAGTCATTTGAAAGTGTTCGATTATCCATGTTCATAATGATTATTTGAACGTAACATGATATCTATATACATGAGATCAACCTTGTATTTGCAATCAATGAAATATTAGTACGACCTAAAGTAAGTTTTCTTTGAGAATTTCAGAAAGACTGTATAATTACGTGGTGTACACACGATGTGAAGTTCATTCAAGCAATTGGCTGATTGTGGTAGCGTACTCACTTTGACCTTAGTAAACGTGACATATTTCTACATTCTATATATGCAAATAACAATTTCCGATGTTTACCGAAATCGTGTGTACCAGAGAGTAAAAACGTGTATAAAGCAAAAATATGAGAGATATTTTATGCAAGCAATATATAGATGTTCAAATGGTAGTACTTTAAGGCACGGTCCATTTGATATTCTGGGGGGGGGGCTTGGGTTTTTTTTTTTTGTCGGAGCAAGATTATTTTTTTCGCCCCGGACCGGAGCAAAATTATTTTTTTCTTGCAAAGTTGGAGCAAGGAATTTTTTTTTAACAAAGTGATGCGCATATGAAAAATGTTTGTGTTTTATCCTTTGAAATTATTTATATTTTTACACAAAACTCTAAATATTAATATATTAGACGTTTATTTTTATGCAAGTATTCAATTCACTTTTATACAGAGAGATAAAAGATATTTACAATACAATTCTCAATATTTTATATAAGGTACAAGTATATAACATGTATAAGAGGTTCTGAGGGGAAGGGGTCTCCTAGACAAATTTTTAAAGTAGAATTGAAAATTGGTGAATAATTGAAGTTCTCCTTCTAAGCTTACAAGAACATAAAATATTAGACTCTATGGGATACATGCAACATGTATTGTTGCACGGTCTACCTTGTAGACGGTAATTAATACCTTTCCAGACAGTGCAATATTTTTCATTGTGAAACAATGATTTAATTAATGATTGAACTAATCATTGAATGACTCGACTGAACCGTTAACTATCCTAAACTGACCTGACGTCCATTGCCTCCTGTTTTGAAAATACAACACAACAAAAAAGGTCAGGAATGTTCGCCTTAGCATCTCTAAAATGGCATTTCATAATAGGAATTAAGAAAACAAAATCCCGCGATTTACAGGTTAAACTACTTTTTCAATGTCAGGGGCGGATCTAGATTTTTTCTCCATAACGTTGATTCAGCCCGTTAGGAAAAGGGGTCCAGCCTATAATTTTTAATAGAAACGGGAACTCATGTTGTTTTTTTTTTTACAAATTCCAGGGGGGGGGGGTTGCTGGTTACCAGCCGGCGCTAGATCCGTTCTTTGTAAAATGTTTCAATATGCATTGGATCAGCTACCAGACAAATCTCGCAAGATTTCGATTGAATAATGTACTGATAGGTACCACTGAATACTTTTGAAAAGAAACAAAGGTATAAAAGTGTCATAATATTCCCGTAGTTTTTAATATTTTTTGGAAACATGTACAGGGGAATCCTTAACCGCATCTCCTAAAATCCGCTTCCTATGTACTCTAATTACACTGTAGTTTGAAAAATTCAAATATCAGTTTCTATTTATTTTCTTAACTTTAATTCCCCTAATTTAACAACAAATACTGGACCGAATTTTTTGCCGTTGTTGTCTTTGAAACCTACATTTGAAATGCGTGAAATTCTAACTGTTTACTGACTATGAGTAGTTTTATCTTACTCGGAATGACGACTTATCATTATTCTATCAACGGTGATAATTGTTTGATGGCATAACAATTGCCGTGCAACAAGTGGGTTATTCAACTGCTCCTCGGGCTACGCCCTCGGAGACAGTAGAATAACCCTTACTTAATAGCAATTACAAATGTATACATAATTATTGATAATCTATATTCAAGCTTTTAAGGAAGCCCTTTTTCATTCACATACACATATAACTTTTGATATCTTCAAATATATGAACATTGCTATTAGTAAATAGTGTTTTGATAGAAAGCTATGGCGAGCGAAGCGAGCCAAAAAATTTTTGATACAAATTAAAAATTGCGGCGAGCGAAGCGACCCGGAAATTTTTCAAGAATTTTAACGAAATTTTATGGTAATTCTTCAAATTCAGATTATTTGTAAGAGCAAGATTATTTTTTTCTGTCACATCATAAGCAAATTAATTTTTTTCATCAAAATTGAGAGCAAAATTATTTTTTTCGAAAAAAACCCAAGCGCCCCCCCCCCCAGAATATCAAATGGACCGTGCCTAAAGACATTTACGGTTAAACTTCATTATTGACATTTTAATCCCTGCTAGATTATTGGTACCTTTAAATCAAAAACAAAATTGCACATTACTTTAAGAAATTTTGTAACAGTTCTTTAACGATTGTAAATGATAAAAGCACAAACATGTTTAACACCTTTACCTTTATCAAGTGTTCGAAACCACAATGAATATGACAGCTAAGTATGACCATCGTTTCATTTTCTAGCGTTCATTGCAATGTAATTTTTCTTGGATGGGGGAATTGATTTCTTAACTACACGCTTAAACAGGAAACGATTGATTTAATTTGCTGTCATATACATTGTCGTTGCTAACTTTTTATAAAGAAAAATGTGCCAAAAATTTTGTTTTTGAGTGTTAGTGTGTAAATATGCCATTCCTTCCCTCTTTTAGTGAATAGTGTTGCTAGCAAACAGGAAATACGTAATTTTATCGGGCCCCTGAATTTGCTTCTTTGCATACGGTTTTAGTAGATAAAAGTATTTGCATCTCTTTAGATATTTTTGTACAATGGAAATTCATTGTAGGTCGTGCTATCAAAATTTTATTATGTGACGACGCACAGATGTAAAATGCACAGTCTCTGCCGATAAGTCTGATTCTTTTTTGTGTATTTTAAACAAACAGAATGTTTTAGGTGATTGAATTATCTGTTGTGAAAATTTGTCTGATATTTTTTTATAATAACAGATTCCACAAGAATGTTTTATGTTTGGTTGGCCTTAGGAGCAATGGAATAATATTTAGCAATTATAGTTATAGCATTATTAGCTGTCAGCGGCTAAAATTTTTATTTTCTCGCAGAACCTTCTAAATGCTATTGAAAGATGAAACACAAGTCAACCGAGGTAAAATAAAAATGTTACGTAGAGAAACACAACATGAAAACATACGTTTGCAGGTATCACAGTACTTAATGGGGAATCCCCTTCGGGTACGCCGCTATTGAAATTTTGTTCCCCACTTTAAAAATAAAGTTCTAAATAAATATAAAGAATTGAAATAATCTAATCATATCACATAAAAGGTCTATCAATTAGAAATTAAAGCACGGATCATTTGTGAAATTATCAACTGTATCTATGGATGAAAGATCGATCTAAAAGAAGTCCTGTGATTTCAAAAATCGCATTTAAGATTTAAGTGCAAAAAATGGATCTAAATCTTCAAGTGGCTAGATCTTTCTAGACTCTTTTGTCACTTTTTTATATATATGTCATTTTTAAGTATCTCAAACCTTCGTGTACAAAACTTAAATAGTTAATCATCTGGGTGAATGTTGTGAGAGACGTAGGATGCAATTGAACAGAGGTGGGTGATCCATAGACTTTATGGAAAAGGTATTTAGTTCTGTGATACCTGCATGAGAGCTGTCTACACTACGACACCTGATTAATTATACTTTGGCAAGCACGTCATATCTCCGCCGAATGACCACATGTGTTATGTTGAGATAAATCAGGTCAAATCCAGCGCATACGTGAAAAGTTTATTAACGACTTTTATCTATGAATTTAGCTCTATATGATCTGCAATGTAAAGTATTGTGTCATGTGAATATAAATCGTCCTTAGTTTGTCATCTTAACCTCTGAATTAATAAAAAGAATACTTTTTTTCCTTTACACATGTTTCATGTGCATGTTGAAATCAGTAATGTTCACTGACCAAATTAAGCTTGCGCATGGGCAGAAAACAAGCTGATAGAGGTCAACGTAAGGACACATGAATATGGGCGGGCTTTACGTTGAATTTTTGTTGGGGCTGTAAAAATTCAAAATACTACTATTCTTGTCCAGAAGGGCGACGTTTTCTTAAGCAACTTTTTTATCAAACCATCATCATTTTCTATGAGTAATAACATACATGAAAATGAGCAAATAAAAAAAAATGCATTTGCCGACAGCTCATATTGCTTTAACATCTAATTTCTTTATGGAATTTATTCAGGATAGCGCTACTCAAAATCATTTTTGGTCAATTTCTTATTGTAGGTTCTTCTTCCGGATTCAATGAGCACCCCCCCCCCTTATTTTAATGATACGAAGAGAGAAATATAAATAAGCTTTGATGATTCACTATATCCTACTTGCTTAGATACTATACTTCCACCTATGGTGCATTTTGCATTGGTACTGCATTCTGAAAAATGCTCATTAGATATAAAGTTATCTCCGTTTTTTGGGGTACAATTTTTCTTTTTGCGCATGAAAGATAGGAGATCGAATACACATTTCTTCAGAAAATCATATGAAAATGTTTATGCAATACTGTTAAACGTCTTCAAATTCAATAGCATCATTTAAGAACAGATAACATTTGAAGCATGGACCAGACATGCACGTTTCGGGTATTAAACCCTCGTCAGTGATCCTCAATCTAAACAATCTAATATGACCAAATATTTAGAAAGTTATGTTGAAAATGTACCAGTACGTAGCAGGATGGGTTGGATATGATGCTACAAGACCAATGTTTAAGAAATCTAAAGCACATGTAATCAATTTAATAACTTAAATTTTCAAATGGATTGAAAACTATCAACCGAAGTTGATCGAATTTGGCTATATGTGCCCTCGGGGACTCCTGGTCCATCAGCAGTGACACTCACCAAGTGGTGCATATGTTAGGCACGGTCCATTTGATATTCTGGGGGGGGGGGCCTTGGGTTTTTTTCGAAAAAAATAATTTTGCTCTCAATTTTGATAAAAAACATTAATTTGCTTATGATGTGACAGAAAAAAATAATCTTGCTCTTACAAATAATCTGAATTTGAAGAATTACCATAAAATTTCGTTAAAATTCTTGAAAAATTTCCGGGTCGCTTCGCTCGCCGCAATTTTTAATTTGTATCAAATTTTTTTTGGCTCGCTTCGCTCGCCATAGCTTTCTATCAAAACACTATTTATTAATAGCAATGTTCATATATTTGAAGATATCAAAAGTTATATGTGTATGTGAATGAAAAAGGGCTTCCTTAAAAGCTTGAATATAGATTATCAATAATTATGTATACATTTGTAATTGCTATTAATACATGTTGCATGTATCCCATAGAGTCTAATATTTTATGTTCTTGTAAGCTTAGAAGGAGAACTTCAATTATTCACCAATTTACAATTCTACATTTAAAAATTTGTCTAGGAGACCCCTTCCCCTCAGAACCTCTTATACATCTTATATACTTGTACCTTATATAAAATATTGAGAATTGTATTGTAAATATCTTTTATCTCTCTGCATAAAAGTGAATTGAATACTTGCATAAAAATAAACGTCTAATATATTAATATTTAGAGTTTTGTGTAAAAATATAAATAATTTCTATGGATAAAACACAAACATTTTTCATATGCGCATCACTTTGTTAAAAAAAATTTCCTTGCTCCAACTTTGCAAGAAAAAAATAATTTTGCTCCGGTCCGGGGAGAAAAAAATAATCTTGCTCCGACAAAAAACCCAAGCCCCCCCCCCCAGAATATCAAACGGACCGTGCCTTAAACGTCTTCAAATTTAATTATAGCATCATTTAAAAACAGATGAAATTTGCAGCATTGACTAGACATGCACGTTTCAGGTACTAAAACCTCGTCAGTAATCCTCAATCTACACAATGTAATTTGACCAAATATTGAGAAAGTTATGTCCAAAATGTACCGAAAGACGTAGCAGGATGGGTGGGATATGATGCTACAGTACCTACGTTTCAGAAATTTGAAGTAATTTAATAACTGAAATTTTCGAATACGTTAAAGAAACGATCAACCGAAGTTGATCGAACATGGCTACATGTGCCCTCGGGGACTCCTGGTCCATCAGATACTTCTCCTCATACACTACATATAAACATGAGTAAGATAATCAGGAAAGACAATTCTACACAATATTGATTTACCCCCATAGCATTTAAATTCAAAAGTAATCCTGTTTGCATAGAAGAAATTATTTTAAAAATTAATTCAAATGCGTAACAGGTACGGTCGTCATGAATAAATGTAAAAGTTGACTAAGTGCTGCGAAAAAAAAATTAAAACGTACGTTTGTGGGTTTTTTTTTTCAACTTGACACTTTTATTTGACACTAGTCTTTCGGATTTCATGTAACTTTGAGTCATAATATTTCTAAGTTGCCGGAAAAATTTGCAATAGAATTGAATCATTAAAGCATGACTCCGCTCTTGGTTCTCAGAATGTATTGCTTCAGTGCTGAGTTGAATCCTGTTTAAATAATGTATTACACGAGGCATTCTAATCCTTTCGCATAATGGAAATATTGGCAACTTTAATCGCTCCCAATGGTATATATCTACAAATATGGGAAATAGATAAATAATCGATTTAACATGGAAAAATTGCAATACAAGTTCATTAACTCAGATAGTACTGATACCTCTTGCACATCAGAGTTACGTTCCTTCGGATGATGACAAATTCTTGTTCCTTCAATTCCATTTTAGATAATGCAAACTTGAGTATGTTTGGTTTCAATTTGCTTGTTCTTTTTGTTACAAAGATTTATTTTACAATCTTACAATTCTATTTATCATATCGTATTTTTTCTGGAATATACGACTGACAAATATGGATAATGACCATATCCCTGTCTACAGTACAAAATCGATAATTCAAAAAATCAGAAACCGAAGGCATACAAAATCAGGACAAAACAGGAACCAAAGCAAACAAAAACAAAAAACTCCCGATATGAGAGTGAGACCAGAGACCAGGAAATGTTTGTGGGAGAAAAATCTACATTTGTCTCACGATCAAGTATATAGTTTGCTCCGTATTTCCCATATTTCAGGCTTATTCCAGACTTAGCTCCCGCTTCACGTGAGATATGAAGTACAGTATTAGTGAAAAGTATTTAATTGAAGAAGGGAGGGGATCTCCAGCCAGACCCTGTTGCAGCACCAACAGTAAAACACCAAAACGAGCATTCTAAGAGACGAAATGGAGACAAACAACATAGAAACATCATACATAAACCAATGAGACCAATGAGCAAGCGGTGTGCCACTATTTAGCACCGTTTCTATTAGAATTTTAACTAATAGTGTTGCTCGATCTAAAACAATAAAATATTTGAACGATTGGAACGGCGGGTGGCATTTGCCTATATTTCTTCATTTTTTTTTTTATTTTATTTTTATTTTAATTGTTTCTTTTTCGAAAACAAATAGACTAATATTTTGAAAATGCGTCAATATCTACTGCTTGTGCTGCATGTGTAAATAAGAAGGGCATGGTACTTTAATGGCAGTAGGGATAATATTTCATGAAAATATTATTCATTCCGAGGTTCGCCACAGTTCCTATGGGAATTCTAATTCTAATAATTTTGCCTTCTCTTCTCGAATTTGAGACTGAATAACTTTGAGACTGCATAACTGATAGGTGCTTCTTAGATGTTTTTAATTGTTTTATCAAATGCGCATGAAATAACAGTATGTATTTTAGTACCATTTACAGTTTTGACATCCATCTCTTTATGATCAATGAAATGGCATTGTTTTAATGAAAGTGTACATTTAATTTCTTCATCGAGTTTATTCACTACTTACAATCAGCTTTGGTCATTATCTTGTTCTACCTTATGATACAGCGGCCAATGATAATAAATAATACGTGAAGGGAAATTTAAATAAGCTTTAAGCTTCATGTTTGGTCCTACATACTTAGACACTATAATTTGCATGATTTAATTAACGTGATTCATGCAGTATTCGAATATATGTACTTATTCGCACTTTTCTAGCGCAATCAACATTCAAAGTTCCGTACTTACAATGGAGATTGTTCATTCGATTCTGTTGTCCTTCGTGTTTCTATGTGTAATGTCTCCGTCTGTTTGTCGTATTTCCTTTTCAAGTGAGAAAGTTCTGCTTTGTGTTGTTTCAAGAATTTGTAAGCCTTTTGATGGTGATATTTTAGAATCTGATTTAGGGTTATGTGTTTTACTTATAATAACTGATTTTAGCTCGACAAAGGTTTTGTCATATGATCAATAATAAATATCAATAAGTATTCTTCTTCTATTTATGGTGAGGGTTTAGCTTGTTTGCTTTGGTTCCTGTTTTAACCTGATTTTGTTTGCCTTCGGTTTATTATTTTCAGAATTATCGATTTTGTACTGTGTACGTGGATGTGGTCATTATCCATATTTCTCATTCCTCAAATATTCATTTGTAGTTTTCCAAAAATATATTCAAATTATATTTTAAGATGTCATGATAGTAAGATAGCAGTATTCAGTAAATCAATTACTAATTTTCATACCTTCCAATACAGCTTTGTTTAAAGTTCTACAGTACAGGCTACTTGCCCAAATACCATCACTATTACCACCACTCATTTTGACATTTTGCCCATTTCTCTACATCTTAACTCTCCTGAACTAATGTTTTAAAACATTTCCATGATCTGTTAAGATGGATACATCGAATCAACCAGAGGGGTATCAAAATCTGTAAAGCCCGATACTTGCCGATGTATACAATTTTAGTTCATATCAGAACATGATTTTCACACTCTTTGACGATTTTCATTATTTAGATTGAGAATCACTGATGAGGTTTAAGTACCCGAAACATGCATGTCTGGTTCATGCTGCAGAAATTTTCAAATGCGTTGAAGAAACGATCAACCGAAGTTGATCGAACTTGACTACAAGTGCCGTCGGGGACTCTTTGTCCACCAGCAGTGACACTCACCAAGTGGTCTAAATGTTAATGTAATTTTCAAGTCGAATCCTACGGTATTTTGACAGTAAGTGTTTTGAATATATTTTCCTGACATTGTTGCCTTAGCACTGTCTATATAGACATTACGTCAGACAGTGCATGAATTATATATATTGTTTTCATTTTCGTGCTTGAACATCGACGGCGGGTGAGGCTAGCCACCAGGGGATGCTTACTCCTCCCGGGCACCTGGTCCCACCTCTAGCTTGCTAGGGGTCCGTCGATGCATTATTTTGTGCTCTATTGTGAGTGCTGTTGAGATTATCGTCAGGATCTTCTTTAACTCATTTATTTGTTTTACGGTTTTACATCATGATGTCACAATAACGTTATCAATTGACACGGTTGCGTCACAACAAAATAAGTATTACGTGATATTAAAGATAGGGATTTCCACCAGTGCTTCCTTTGATAGGAAAACACTTACATGTATCTCTCTGATGTTGAGGTTGGAGAAAAAGGACTTTCCATCATAGCTTTCTTTCAAAGGAAATCTTGTCTTGCTCTATATGTGTGGGTATGATAGAAACAAATATATCGTTCGTATGAAAATAATATGTATGATGTGTAGGTACAAACGAAATTACAGGGTACTAATAACGGAATGTACAGGTTTCAAGATCCATATCAAGGTGCACACTTTGTCATAGATAAAAACATCAACCACATAAGACATGATATACAGAGAAAAAAAAACCCCAATAATACCAAACATTAAATTGTCAATATTGAAATATATGTTCTATAGTTGTATGTTGTGCTAGACACGTGTTTCGGATATTTTAATCCTCGTCAGTAGTACTTCATGCGAAACAGTTTAAATAAAGCCAAGTGAATTTTCCTGGCGCCATCTACAATACAGATATATTGTTAAATATTTGTTCTCAAAGTGAAGAGCAAGAACATAAATTTGGGGGTCCGTCGATGCTCAACTTGATGCTCTGTTGTGGGTGCTGTTGATATTGTTGTCAGGATCTTCTTTGACTAGAAGTCTAACAGCACCATTTAGAAAATTCTGTCCAAGTTACATTGTACGGCACTTCAGCTTTTCTTTTCCTTTCCTCGTGTTATATGGATTTTTTTTCTTTATCATATGCTAATGAGATACAGTACAAACAGGTCGCACAAGGAGAGAAAAACAAAAATTGGCTGTGTCTTTGACATCTCATTAACTTGCAAAACTAAGTATTTACATAAAGAGAAGCAGTGATGTGACATGTTCCTCCATTAGCAATGGGATCAATATGGGATCCTTCAAGTTCTGACGCTGATCTATTTCCCAGGTCAGGCCAGTCGTTTCAACTTTCCATTTGTATCCGATTTTCTCATTATAAGGGGACGGTCTATGACCCCATGCCTCATCCAATTCTTCTCAATGTTCTTTGCGAATCAATACTCATGTTAAAGTACATGGTATTTTCATGGACCATTATTTTTAATTAGAAAATTGGCGCCTCTTTCCCCTTTGTACTTTTCTTGCTTCCAGCGCTGTCAACTATTGTTTGTAAAATACAATAGAGTATGATCTTTTACCCTTTTCTTAGCTAGACGACTCAGGCTACTTACAGAGTTTTGTTCATATTTTCATATTTTGTTCTAAAATTATATACGGGAATGTTTTGAGTTTAAATTCTCAATTAAAGGCCGGTTTTCTCAACCGAGTAGTCATTAATATGTATACCTGAGTGACGTATGTTTGGTAGGCGTGATACAATAGGTTTGATGATAGCGGCGTTCACTGAAGTGATATTCCGGTGTGCGACATGAAAAACATACCGATACTTGATTAATCTTCGGAGATATCCCAATATCATCCGTTAAAAACTGTCAGTCAAAAATTGAGAATGGGTATATGGGATTTATCGGGTCAATCAGAATGGGATTAGAGATGTTAACCCTTTAGCGGCCATTGAGGAAATGACAAAAAATTTAACTTTCTTCTTTTATATTCCCTGTATGGTCGATGGAAAAGCGTGAATACAATAATTTTTGTAATTAAAACAAGTCCAGGAATGTCGAAAGAATGTTGAATACCATCCAAATATAACGAAAGTGAACACACTATATTCTTTAAGTATAATAGATTTTACTTCCTGTATGCAAGCCTCCTCATGCCCCTATCTCCCCCATCACCCCCCCCCCTTTCTCTCTCCTCCCAATCGCATCCTCCCTCCTCCCTTTTCAGTCAAAAGACCCCGTATTTAAAGGAAATACATATGTGACACTGCACTAAACTGACATACTTATCAGATTGTATTTATACAAGTTAATAGAAAAAGGCCTCAGAAAACTTCTAAATCAGACGAGCGGACATGTTTTTATTAGTGTACATAACTTAGCTGTTGCGTATAGACACGGTCCATTTGAATATCAGGGAGAGGTGGCGGTAGGGGAGGCTTGGTTTTCTTTTCTTTTTTTTTTTTTTTTGTTGTTGTCGGGGCAAGATTTTTTTTTTTCACTCCGGACTGGGGCAAACATTTTTTTCTTACAAAGTTGAAGCAAAAATTTTTTTTTCTATCTATAGAATTACATAATTACATGTATATCATACTAGTAAAACTGTAATGCACAGGCAAATTTATATGTGCAAGAGAAAGCTTTGGCGAGTGAAGCGAGCCGGAATTTTTTAAGGATGTACTGCAGTATATTGTGTAATAATTCATTTTAGAGGAAACAGTGAATATTATCATTTAAGAGCAATATTTTGCTTTCAATGAAATCTTAAATTACAGGGATTATATAGGAAAGTTTGGGTTATTTTGTCAAAAATATGAGGAAAATAGGGCTCATCCAAAAATATAAGGATTATAGGAAATATACGTGACTGTTTTGAAGAATGCCTGCAAACTATATATAAGGTACATGTAAACTTTGTAAAGTGCATGGGAGGAGGGGGTCTTTGGGGGGGGGGGTCAAGAAAAATGTTTAAACTTAAAAGTGAAAATTGGTGCAATAGTGAAGTTATTTGGGTTATTTCCTTTTTTACCCTTGAAAAAATAGACGTTTAGATGAAAATCTCAGGCGAGCGAAGTGAGCCTGAAATATTTGAAAAATAATTGAAAATTGCGGCGAGCGAATTGAGCCGGAAAATCTTTAAATAATGTATATAAAGATGAATTTCTTAGTAATTTTTCAAATTGAGATTATGTACAGAACATGAACGCATAAGAGCAAGAACATTTATATTCAAAGTATATTCCTAATTTTTTTGTTACTGTGACCCTCCCTTTCATATCTCGTTCTCCCTCCTCCCCCCTTCCTCCCTCCTCCCGCCCCCTTTCTCCCCCTCCCTTTGACCCTGTCAACCCCGCCCTTGTGCTAAATGGTTTTCCTCCTTTCATATGTAGCTAATGATGTTATTGTTAAATGTCTTCAAATTTAATGGCATCATTTAAGAACAGATAATGTTGCAGCATGGACCAGACATGCACGTTTCAGGTACTTAACCTGTTAGCCTTGTTTGGTTCATTTGTAAGATAGGAATTTTGAAGTGCTTGTTGGTTTTTGCCCACGGTTTTAGATTGGTCGTTTTACTCTGTGTTTACATTTGTATTATTCTATTAATAAGTAACGGGATGGTCAAACACAACACCCGAAACCAGATTTTAAAAATCCACAAAAGAAAGGTTTACAAATTTCATGCGAACAGAAAGATAGGACACATAAACGGAGAAAATGACAAAAGCTCCACAGAAACTCGAACGATAACATGTTAAATGAATTATCTCCAGTACAAGTGCGAAAGGCATTGTAGGGGGCGCTGTTAAAACGCATCGTACTAATTATTTTAAATGAAGAAATTATGAAATAATTATAAAATAACAAATGAATAATTCTTACCTATCTAATGCAAGTATTGTATCCAAGTAGGTGGGACAAAATTGACACCCAAGTTCCATCCCCATTTCTGTCGGAGTGTTACTCACAGTTTCACTTATTAGCCAAACATTGGCAAAAAATAATTGTAATGTTAAACGCATTCAAATTAAATATCCTAATTAAAGAAGAGATAAATTTGCAACATGAACCAGACATGCACGCTTCGGGTACTTAACCCTCTTCAGTGATCCTCAATCTAAACAATGTAATATAGCCAAAAAGTGTGAAAGTTATTAAGTTGCGCCACCATGAAAAATTTCGATAGAGATAGATGTACACTGAAAATGCAATTTCAAATGGTTGTTTTACACCACAATTGTACGTTCTCCGAGACTTCTGGGTAATCAGAAAAGTGGGAGGGTTGTGCGCTCGTAATCCAGGATAACCACACCTTCTGCTATTTCCATGGCAGATGGCCGTCCTAGGTCGGCACCGGTTGCCCATCGGTTTCGTTGGTTTTATGTGTAGTCCTTTGTGTTTGATGTTTCTGTGTTGTGCGTTGACGTTCCTTGTCCCTTATGCGTCTCTTTCTTTGCTTGTCTGCTTTGTGTTTTTGCATTTGGTGTTTTGGAGTTTTGCTGTGGGTGCTGCAACCTTGTGTTGTTGGAGATCCCCTCCTTTGTTCCATTTATCCTAACGCCTGCCAAACATGATGTTTTCTCGTTGAAAACCACTCAGACACGCTATATTCTGTAAATTCACTGTTTTCTACCTTAAATTGTGTTATTCAATTAGTAATCAGGGAATGCTTACTCCCTACCCATAGTCTTTCCTCTTTTCATATCTTGCCAATCATGTTTATTGTACATCTTGGTCGTCCGAAGTCAGCACGGACTGCCTATTGGTCTCGTTGGTAGAGTAGTCATTTATGTTTGAGGTCTCTATGATGTGAATTGGTGTTCCTTGTCCCTTTTGCTTCTCTTTCTGTGCGTGTCTGCTCTGTGTTTTTTCGTTGGGTGTTCTGGGGTTTTGATGCGGGTGCTGCAACCTGGCGTTATTGGAGATCCCTAATTTCTTTGTAACGTAGATTTATTAGATCGCCTTATTTATGTGCCTGTTGGTCTTTGTCCGCTTTTTAACGTCGTAATTTCCCTCGGTATCCATTATTTATGACTTTGTTTGACTTACTGTGTATTGTTGGAAATATAATACATAATAATAATATATATACTCAAAGATCATATTCTGATCTTATCCAAGGTCATATTCTGATCTTATCCAAGGTCATATTCTGATCTTATCCAATTCTATTTTTACTGAATGATTATTAATGTTAAACGTCTTCAAATTCAATAGCATCATTTAAGAACAGATAAATATGCAGCATAACTGAAATTATTTACTTTCGCCTACTCATAAATTTGTATCGATTCCTGAGAACAAAATTTTATAGTCTCTCACAACTTAAAGACAAAGCAATTTTGTTCTTTGAAATTTCCATGATTTCTGTTGAAGTATGCAATCAAATTGCAAATTAAGAAATGTAATCTGAATTCCTCGATTCCTTTGTGTTACGAATGCCAAATTAAACATTACGCTACAGTGGTATCTTTTCAGATATATTTAATGGAAGACACACAGTTTATCTTCATTCTGTTGAACATTTGATTATGACTTTTTCGACATTTTCGTTGTGATATGAATAAAATTAAACTTCGAATAAAAAAATTGTTGTTCTCAGAATCAAATTTAACCCAGAATGAATGAATAGGATAGGTTCTCAATAAGCATATGACAGAATCCCACGTGAATAAACAGGAAAGATGCTTGATTATGTGTGAATCATTTCAGCTTTTACCATCAAGTTTCTCGAAAGTATAATAGTTAGACGATATGAATGATATGAATGGAGGACCGAGATCCGATTTGTCGGGTGTGGAAGCTAATGATAAACTATCTGTAATCGGCAAATGATGCATTGCACTTACGTAGCCGTCAACGTTTTATATGTCATGGATGCTTAATATTTGTTGGCCCGATGGATATCAGTAGACGGATCTTACATTTAGAACCTAGTAAGAACAAATATAATATACAAAGTAAGTTTTTATTTTCAACCATATTTTATAGCCTTATGAATATTTAAGATTTTATGATGCGTTTTAGATATAAAATCAAACGCATTAAAGAACATATTGAGGGCATAGAAAAAACGTAAGACTATTTTATTTACACAAACAGTACTGTGATTATATTATCCAGATTGTAGATAGTGTATTTTTAATATTTTGAAGTCAAAGTAGACATTTCTATATTATGAAAAATATTTATCATTTATCAATTATGTATGTGCATAATACTTATCTATCTGAAAGAAATGATCAAGAACTTGTAAATAAAAAAATCCAGATTGGGCGAAACTGCTTTAAACTGGGTTCATACAGTACCCATTTTAGCAAAGCTCAATTTTATGAATTTTAGGGTGATTTTAGGATGAAAATATTCTCTTCTAAGTGTAAAAACAAATGAGTTTTGTAAGATAAAAATGATATATACATAAGTATAGGTCTGATATTGGTCCAAAATGGGTCAAAGATGGTCATTTTGGTACCCATATTGGCATGTTTACTAGGTGTACCGTAGTATTGATAGTGATCTTCCTTTCATTGTAAGCTTACTTTCAGCATAGACATGGATAATCTCGCTAGAGGTTTGATAAATATATTACGTTGCTTTATACGGTGCAATAAGCATGGCGTTTTGTCCATGAGCACGTTTATATTTATGCAAAAGCAAATATAAAACATTTTAAACAAATTTAATTTATTTTGTGTTTTTGTACAATTCCTCCGGCATAGAAATCCTACAACACAAAAGAGTTTTACTCTGCATCATTGTGTGCACGTTCCCCACTGTTTAAATGTGTTTTCAATTATTATTTGAGAACATATCGTTCCACATTTGTATGTTTTATTCAAATGATATTGACCGTGAATTTTATGCCCTGTTCACAAGGTTTAATGCGCATTTAATCCAATTACTTTAATTCACATTAGATTTAATGCGCATTAGATTTTATCGTGTGAACGCAAATCGAAATCTAATTCGCATTAAAGTTAGCGCATGCGTACATAATGCACTTGAATTTACGGCACGTGTGCACCACAATTTGAAAATTATAATCAGCCATGGACCTAAAATCATAGAATAACAAGCAAAATACTTGATTCCATTAATTCACCAGATGCAATGCAGCGCATCTTTTGACCTACGTAAAGTAACGATGTACTATGAAGTAATTTTATGTCATAATGATGTCATGCTTTGTTATTTTCTAGCCTTGCTGGGAGATCTTTACCTACGAAGATTTCAAATATATGAGAAATACAATGAATTGGCCAAATTCTCCCCTTTTCTGATTAGAAAATATGCGGCTATCAGTGCAAAGTTACCAAAATCTAATGTGCATCAGAATTTGTCGTGTGAACACATTGATGCGCATCAAATCTAATGCGCATTCGTGTGAACATGGCATTACCGTCCAAACGAAGAGAAAATCTGAAGCAAGAAAACATAAAACACATAAATACACATGATAAGAATTATTGGAAGGGACAACAAGTTACACTATCACGTCAACAAATAAGTAAAGTTTTTTGTAATAACATAGGAAATCATATTATAAGGAAGGAAACCAATACCTTATATTGCATGATCTGTTCGCACGTGAAAAAAAGATTATCAAATATAGCGCCACCAAACCTTACGGAAGCAACCAAATAAAGCAACAAATTAATGATCTTGGGCTTACGGTTGCCATTTTCGCTACTGAATGTATTAACAAACAATTCATTTTTATGCATTAAATAAAGATTTAGAAAGAAACAGAGATTTAAGATAAATAAAATAATTAAAGGGTTTTAATAGATAAGCTTGACTCATTCCTGATCGCTCTTTCAAATACAAACTTCATTACGCAAAGATGCTAGATGCTTTCTGAATTATACAACTAAAATGTCTTTTCATGCCGTTAAACTTTAAGTTGACTCTCTGGATCAGACATATTCTTCCTTTCTGGGAAAAATATTGGTAATAAATTCCTACATAATGGAAAACACCTAACATTAAAGTAGAAATCGGTTCAAATGTAGCATCAATAAAGGAGTGTTGTGCCGTTATTTTATGTCCATAAGGGAGTCATTTCCATGCATGAGTGTTGCTCTTTTCCCTTTTATGACACAAAGGCAATAAAGTAAAGACCTTAGATTTTAGAAATAAGTTCATCTGAAAAAAGATTTACTGTTCGATTTTATTCTTCATTGCACAACTTAAATCAGTACAAATGTTCTAAAAGGAATATATACATGATAAACATTGCTGTTCAATCTGTAATTTACCATTTGATTTCTTTTGAAAGCCATTTTTTGATAGACGTATAAGTATGTAAAAATTAATTGATTGGATTTTCCGCCTCTACAATGTCTGGTACGAAACAAAAAAGGTCCCAACAACTCTGCTACAGAGTAGTATGCTTCACTAAATTGTCAGATACTGTCACTATATACGAATCAGTAGATAAAAGTTAAACACAAAAAAATAAGAATCAAAAGCTGCAGTCAATTAGTATTTAAAATGCTTTAAAACGATAAAACAAAGCAGCTTAGTAAATGATAGTCAAACATCAAACTAAAAACCATATTCCAAAAACCACAATCGAAAAGCTTACGAATTTTTGGGGAAAAATACAAAACAGAACTATCATACGCGAAAAGAAAACACGAAGAACAACTTATCTAATGTACCGTCTCTAGTGCAAGTGCGGAAGGCATTGTAGAATGCATTTTATGTGATGCTGCTAAAACACGCCGTACTTATGTAATTATTTTCATATATCACATGAATCAAAGTAAGGAAGGAGATTCCAAATAGTGAAAACATCTAACTGAATAACACTCACAAGATGAAAAAATCGGACAAACAGACGGATACAATAATATTTCACATGATAGAAACACGAAGGACATTCTTCTTGTATCTTATAAGAACAATCTCTACAAAGGCCAGAATGAAAACATAATTTATCCAGGTAAGAAGTAAAAGAGGACGAGAATATTGTTCGCAATCATCTCAACTCCCTTATAATATATCAGTCGTTCTGATTCATTTACATGCGTTTTTCTGTTTTTGGTTGATTTTCGTAGAAAAATGTAGTTTATTGTCTGAAAAAAGGATAGAGTTCCATGATTTGAAGGTATTCTTCGGACAAACAAATAGTAATCACCAATAAGACTTCATGGCATGACTCTTTCTTGCATAAAATGCTTACACTTCCTTGAAACATTGTCTATATCTCAGGATGATGGATTACTTTTGTCGGATTCTGTTCCCTGTTTATGATTTCTTTTTCATAAGAGCAGTTTCGGTTAATACTGATATATTTTATACATGATCAGCTATTTCTTAACCCGCTACGTGCAAGCAAAAATTCCGAAGTAGCGTTAAATCCTCGGAACATTCATTAACCGATTACTGGTGCAATGACCTCTGATAGATATTCGTATGTTTGTATTTTGGTCGATTATTCTATTGATTTTAGTTTTAGCTTGTCTGCATAGGTATATAATAAGCTGAATTTAGATACCATATCGCATTAAAAGATAGGTATAGCGCGATATCAAGAAGATAATAACATTTGTGTATGGTTTGTTTTGAAATATTGAAAATAGGTATATAGAAATGAAGCGCTTATGTACTGAAAACTAGTTTGGTTTAAGTATTCATATACTGATGCATTGGGACACATAATTGCTTGTGCTTTTCAGTAAATCTATCTGTTGTTGTATATAATCATGATAATTGTAACTTTAAAAAAAATCAGGATCAAACTCTTTGTTGAAGGAGTTTTATTATGTACATTGCATTGCAAGTAATTGTCAGAGAAATCTCACGAGAAGACATAACATTAAACAAGACATACCTTAGATATTATAAATTCGGCGTGTGGAATTCAAACACAAACAACGAAAATGATATAAAAACACCATCGATTGGTATACATAGCCATGAAAATATGAAACTATACCCCAGACCTAAAACATTCTACAAGCGCAAATGAAATCAGGTATTCAGGGAACACATGCTGAGGAATAACGTGCATTTACTGCTTGGTAGATGAAACCGTCTTAATGTTCTTTAGAATATCTCAACACTGTTGTTATTTTTTTAAGGTAGAGCATCCCTCAAATCTCAGATGGTCATATTTCCAAAATAACAACATTTACAATATTTTCATTTCCATATATTCAAAGCTTATATTAGACCTGATATAAAAACAGAATACATATCGTCATTTCAAGACTATACCGAGAATAAAAGCCGTTTGAACGTTAACTTTTGACCCTATGGGAAAAGTAAGAAAAATCCTTTTTTAGAGGTGATAAAATGTAATTATAAAAGTTTCTTTTCCCACAACTATATAAATTTGATAATCCGGCCAAAAAAAGGGTCTCAAGGCAAACAACTTACCAGCAATTTTGACTTATGGGATACTCTACCTTAAATAATGCGTTTTTATGTTTCTAAGTTGATTCTTTGAATATTAGTTGTTACATGTATAGTACGTTATAGAATTTTATTTCTTTTAAAATGAATTGGCGAAAAACTGTCAGTTTAATACCATACCAGTAGGAATCCCAGTCTTATTTTCTTTTCTCAAAATGTTACGTATTTGAAACATCGAAGGAAAATAAATTTCAAAATTAAAGAAATATATATATATATATATCAATCTATTGCACTAATAAAAAAAATAAAGAATTTAAGTACATTTTCCTTAGCAAAATCAACTCGAACCAAATGACATTTTTACGCTTCGCCTTAAGTTCTTAAAAGGCTAACGATCAATTTTGTGACAAGTGTCAACAATTGATTTCATTTATGCATCCAAGAAAATAGCTCAGTACTGAAATAATTTAGTTTCAGGCAGTCCAAAATACATTTCATCGAAGGCTTACATAATTAAGCGTATTTCACTCTTTTCTCTTATAATCAAAAATCAGAAATGTTACGTAATTAAGTGCATTTCGCTCTTTTCCTTCACATTAAAAATGAATTGTTTGATTTGTCATTTTTTCAAACTACATTTGTATGTACACATGATATATTGTGAAGCATCTCTGAAAAATCTTTGTCAGAAAAGCATGCCTTTGAAGACTTTCAACATTAGAGAGAATCCCAAACAATACGGTGTTATAGCAGAACACACACAGATAGAAAAGGGAACACACGCACAGAAACAACGAGAACATAAAATTAGGAATTTATTAAAGGAAGAATGACTGATGAAATAAAAAAATATTTAGATAAATACACTCCTCCTTTATCTAGGAATAAAACCTATCTAGAAAGGGATATTATCAGCTAAATTCCCTTGTTATTAGTAAAACAGAGACATACGATCAGTTTTTATATCATTGCCTCATGAGAAGGGTTTTCTCGCCGTTATCTCTTTTGTTTGAGTTTAGCATTGGATTTGGCTTGTAAATGTTCTTCTTGCTGTAGAGATGCAGTTATTGATTATGGGTATCAGAGTTCGCAAGAGAGGATGTTTCTAATCTCAAAACAGCTCTGCCATCTGTTGAATCATGGCCAATAGATAAATGATGAATACAACTGGTATGACCGATTGTTTACTTTATTTTCTGAGAATTTCGGCAACTTCTTTGGATCTTGATACACTTTTCATAGTAATGAAATCAAAGCGAGTGGGATAAATACAAACATCCCTGACAGATGATTTGATCACAATGTTCTTTTATTCGATACAAAGTATTTAATTCCACATCCTTGGATAGCGTTGGTCAATTTCTAATGCTGTATGGAATATATATTGAAAGAAGTGATATTAAGAATCTCAGAGTGACCACGACATTTTCACTGGTTTACGTTAAAGATCTCTCGACCAGAATATTTATAAATCGAACATCTTTATTTTTCATTCATTTTAAAGCATTTATTTAAGAAATAAACACTTATTTTCATTTGCGTGTGAATCCCCGATGTTCAGACTTCACACTTTCGTTCAATTCATTTAAAAGCATACGGACTTCGGAATAACTTAATTTAATACATGCATAAGCACAAAAATTGTAATTCGCACGTCCAACTTGGTTAAATAATACTTCTTTCATCTGATCTAAAAAGAAGCAAATTTAGATCATTGTTTTTACCATTTGTCTGTTACTTATATAGAATATTAATGAAGCAGCGAAAATTCTCTTGAAAGACGCCTGTCCTTGATAGAGGATATGAATTAGCGAATTCAAGAGTTCTGCAAATTCTGTTTGTATGGTCATCCTACAATGAGGAGGTTATTTTACACATTAATTGTGCGTTATTCGATACTTTGGGTAACTGGAAAAGTGGGAGGGTTGTGAGCACGTAATCCAGGATAACCACACGATCTGTTACTAACGTGGCTGATGGCCATCCTAAGTCGGCACCGATTGCCCGTGGGTCTCGTTGGTTTATGTGTTGTCTTTTATGCTCGATATTTGATGTCTCGTATGACGTTCCTTGTCTCATGCTGTGTGTGTCTTCTCTTTGTTTGTCTTCACTTGGGGTGTTTGGTGTGTTGCTGTTGGTGCTGCAACCGAGTCTTGTTGGAGATCCCCTCCTTTCTTCTATACGCACATTTATATCTTTAACCTTGATGTGAATAATTTAGTGTACGCTTTTAAACTCCATCCAGAATGAGTTTGGGGTACACTGGTTCTTTTTCGTCTCACAATGTCTTATAGGTATTGGTTTTGTTTAATTATGTCCTAAAACATTTTTGTTACTCATTATGTGATTGCTATTTTTGGATTTATTAATGTATGAATTCATAGATGAAGTAAAGCATAGATCGATGGTTATTATAAGTTGTTTCAAGATAAAAACTCAATCAAAACAGAAATAACAGGTAATTTTTGAACACATTTTTTTTCTGGTAGTCAGATACACAGACGATTATTGGTGAGGTATACAAATTGTAGTCGAAATGTTTGATAGTAACATTTGAATTACATCTAAACATAAAACAGACTATATGACAAGTGTACTCTAAAATAAAAGCCGAGTCTGATCTGATCTGCTATCTCCCTTTCTTTTATATGATCTGATATCTAGCTGAAACTTGACACATGGCTTTTCCTAGACAGATACAGATTATCTGTGACGTAGTTGATCAGTCTATGATTAAGTTACATCGTCAAGAAAAGTACTTTACAATGTCTCTAATGTTTAACGGAATCATAATGGTTCTAAGGAGAATATATTATCTTGAAAAGATCAGACAATTTAATGACGATAAATTAGATAGTAAATGTAAAATAACAATGGAATAAAACAAACAAGAAAACTAAATCATTTTGATACGGATGCTATAACGTCGAGAATTGCTTTCTGTTTCTAAAACTACTAATTGATTCATTGGTAATGCAAACAACACCATTTGATAAATAGTTTTGTGCCATATCATGTTGAAACCCGACTCCCGAACTGGCCACCATGTTGAAATACGGTATTCGTAGCTTATTCATGACAAATACGGATAATGACCATATCCCTATATACAGCATAAAATCGATATTTCAGAAAATCGTAAACCGTATGCATAAAAAATCAGGATAAAACAGGAACCAAAGCAAACAAACAAAAACCTCCATCACATGAAAAGAAACGAACTCCCGATATTGGAGTGAGACCAGGTGCACAGGAAGAGTCAGAATCACCTACTTGCATGCAACACCCGTCGCTTCAATTTAGTAGTATTGTCACATCCGATTACTTCCATTTCGGAAGACATATAGTCTTTGGTTGGATTGTTCAAATGGTCTATGACAGAATATCATCCACCATTCTGGAGAGCGGGACATCATAGACTATTATTATTATTAGTGTGTGACGAGTTCCCCATATTTCTATCATGCAAATTCCTTGCTTCATAAGCTAATGCAAATATTTTACTTTAAAAATTTATACCGGATCTTTTGATTTCTTTATATTCATATTCATTTTTTCTTACCAAAATATCGATGAAAGAGGGGATGTCCTAAAATAACAACACGAACAAAAAAGTAGTGAATATGTAAATATAAATTAATATCAAAACCAAAGGACATACAAAACCTGCTGGATGGAGCGAGCTGATGAATTTAAGATTCCGAAGAGTCCGACCAACATTCAGATAGGACAGGTGGCTGGGATTCTATCCAAAGATGGGGTCCCGTCTTCACAGTAAGTCCGAGTAAAATGCTAAGAGTGCGCTGGCACAAAGCTATATATTGATCAAGAATAATTCCTAGTATCCATATTACATAAGCTGGATCAGGTCTGCGGTATTAAAGGTGTCTGATCATGATGATTCTGACGCATTTTCTATGAAATTTTCTACCGTGAAAATCAAATTTTACATGCCATAGCGTTCTGCGTCAGTTGAGATATGTAAATACTCTATGACAGAAAACTGCGAACCCATGGGAAATTTCTTATTTTGAATCTAAATTCATCTCATTTACATACACACTCCATGAATCTAAGGGACGACTTATAGGAGCATACTTCAAAAATCGTTAGTATGACTTAGACACTTATTTCACGTTGCAGTGTGGAGCAGTTAAAATCGTTCCCCGTGGCCTGATGTTTGTCAAGTGTATTAATTACTTCTTTCCAGCTCTGTCACCTGAAAGAAGCTTTGTTTTGGCCTTTTATCAATGAGACATAAAATATATTTTTTTGCTATTTCGGATACTAGCCATTTCACCGATTAATATCATCGAAATTAAAGGAGTTTAACATCTTAGCACCATCCCTCCAATGCTATTTTGAACATAGATTTTATTTGGATATGCTACTGAATCGACCCTACAGGAAATTTGGAGCCGCGCGCTTTCTGTAATGTAAATGTAAAAATCTTACTTCTAAAGATTAAAGAGGGCGCTACTGAAACTATTTATGGTGGCGCCGCCCAAAGCATCACTGATGAGAATTTAATATTCGAAACACGTGTCTGGTGCATGTAAATTGATTTGGAATTTTCTTCAAGAAGGTAGAGAGTTGGAACCCTTCGACATTATTGAAATCATAATTTCATATAATGTTTGAAAATATCATATAGTAGCCAAACTTGAAAATAGAAGATGTCAAATCACTTTATGACCAACTACGAAGGCATCGTTCGACATCACCTTCAAGGTCAATGTTATAAACGTCGAAAACAATACGCTAGGTGATAACGGTTTGAATAGGGGGTACAGTCAGTACATGAATGTTATCGCAAAGGAATGTCTTTCTAATGGAAATGAAGCGGTAGGGAATGGGATCTTTAGAATAACATAGGGGAATGATAGAGCAATCGGACATTGTGTACGAGCAATAACCCTCATGGTCATCATTAATTAAATTAAGAACCCAATACATCGTCTGTGGTGAATGGTCTTTGTCAGTAGCAGTATGAAGGGCATCTTTTCAATGCCGTCTGAAGTCTTTGAAGTGCATGCGCGGTTCAGGGAAAGTTCTCCCTTCCAGAATACGACAGAAGAGAGGAGAGATACTGCTCTTTTTGAAATGAAGAGACAAGATAGAAATAACGTAATCTATCTGAGGAGGGATTTTATTTTATCAGGAGTTTTATAATTTTCAAACTGGAAATTTATAAGATCTTTTAGTGTGATTTATAAAAACTTACAGATTGTAGTAAACCAATGTGAAATATGCTTTCCTCAAAAAGGATCCTTTGACGATACTTAGAAAAAAAGCGCGCAATTTTGGCAGAAAACGTGTATGGAGTAATTGAAGATGCGTTTTGATGATTTATCAGGACCATGCTATTAGCGCCGTACTCAAGTACATCTTTGTACATCAATTACGGTATTTTAAATCTTTATTCTGTTTAAAGTGTTCTATTCGCAAACATGAAAGAAATAGTCCATGTGTGAACCTACCGCCATAGCATAGATATATTGAGTCAAACGATAACGAATCGTACATTTCTGCATCTCGTTTTTATCAATTAAAGGACTTTGTACTTTTATTGTACATGCTTTCTAGTTGGTTAAGTACCCGAAACGTGCATGTCTGGTTTACATTCATAAGTGTGTGTTCCGCCGTGATCTTTTCAGTGTTGTTTTGCCCGAGATCTTCTACTTGTTTCTATGAAACTGTCTTTTCTGATGATTAATTGACTTGACATTCTATTCATCATAGCGATCACATTATTATTTTTAGGGATTCCGAATATTCCTTCGGTATCCTTTCTGTTATTGCAATGTCTTTTCTTAATTCGTATCATTTTCCTAAAACTATTCTTACCCGTTTTCGTTCAGGAAGTTCCACACTATCTGATATTAAGCATATCACATTGTGAAGGAGCATGAAATGATCTTAATTAAATTTTATCACCTCCCAGCATAGTTGCAAGGGGGGGGGGGGGTATAGGAACGAAATCGTTCGTGTGCAAGTGAAAATGTGCGTATGTGCGTAAGTGAAAGAAGATTTGATTTAACATCATACATAACTTGGCTATTTTGGAAACATGTCATTTCATTCAAAAATATCAATATAAAATTAAAGACAATTATCATCTAAGCATCATCCCTTTCTTAGAGACGTAGTAGCGAAAGTTAATACTCAGCAAATGATTCATGTATACAGTATGTCCGATATTAAGCATATACTGGTACCGTCCTTTTCATTGCAAGGAAACTGTACAAACAGGAGTATTGAATGCAGTCGGTAGCATATATGAAGTTCGTCAAAACATTCGACCTATCAAAAAGCAAACCGCTGACAGATTTCAAGCTTTTTGGGTCTATTCAGAAGTGTAATTGATTGATAATGGAGGCACGCATACATATATTAACCTGCTATATTTTGATAATTTTGAATTAATAAATGGTAGTTTTTAATGAGACGAATTTGAATCCACTTGTCGAGAAAAGCCTCGTTCTGGTACAAGAGAGATAGGAACCATGTTTTCTCTTCATTTGGTGGAATAATGAATTGACCCTTCCGAACGCGGGAAAGATTTGAGAAATTCCATGACGTTACAATGCAATTTCGATGTTTGTCCGAGGTTCGAAGCTTGTTTGTCCGAGGTAAAAGCATTGTGACGTCACGATATTTTGCATTCTTTTCCCGCAATTCGGAAGGGTCAAATTGTAAATCAGTGAATGAAAGTTAAGCTCAGAACCCTTAAAGTGATAATTAGATTGAAAAGATTGTAAATATACCATGAATGGATTGGGCCGAAATAATTTCGCAATGATAAACGCAGTTAGATCTAACCTACAATCCGAAGAACATTAAAAAAAGAGTTTTATCCGACAAAAATCAAACTTGAAATATTTTTGCTATAATTGTATTTTGTACCGAATTAATGAAGTCACAGAACAAACAGGGACATTGGCATGTTCATGAGCATTACAGTTCATATAAATAAGTATTAAAGTGATATACAAATCTGAATCTAAACGACTAATGGTCAGTATTATTGTCTACTAATCGAATAATGGGCAATCAATCAAAATAAGTCCTTAACTTCATTTTTATCTCTCTAATGGTTCCAATCTGTAACGTTGATGACCGTTATAGATAGACCATAGGCTCATTGATAGGGACTCAATGCTTTTATCCTGAAAGCTTACCGTCAGCGGCCTTCAATCGTAGGGGTTGTTGATCATTTCACAGAAAGAAATGATGACATAAATGCCGGCCATATCTCATTTTTCATGCATATAGAGCGGCTAAAATTGGGGAGATACTCATGGGGAAGTCGAGGAATGCCATCTATTTACATAACATGTTAAGAGGTCTTCCAGAATTGACGTTTGAGCGTGAAGACGTGATGTACAGGAATGAAAATTCGATCTTACCTACTTCCTGATTTATTTGATCTTGCCTAAGCATGTCAAGAGTGAATTGATGTGTTAAATCAAACGCAATGTTCAGCTGCCCAAGAAATAAGATTTTTTTTCTTCGCGCTATTTTTCTTATTGTTGGTTGTCCACGGCTCCCAGCTAAATTGTCTTGGAGATATAATGTCACTAGAACAGTTACTCCTGCGAGGGAGGGATATATTACTCTTTTGACATTATGAAATGTTCAAATCAAGGAAAATTAAGAAAATTTTCACCAAATTCGGATTTATTGTTAAAATGTTTAAACGCCCACCTGTTGTATGTAGTGAATACTGGAGGCTAAATGAAAGCTGATTTATACAATGTGGTACAATATAGTTTTATGAATAATGCGTTATGTCTGTCAGACTAGTAAACTTAACAAAATTTAACGTAAATCATAAGGTACACCAGAGCCGTTTCTGGAAAATTTGATTTAGAATACATTGAAATCTTAACCTGAAGCTGCTTGTTACTATGAATGTATAGGATTACGGACAGTAAATTCTACGTTTGAATTTTCTGTGCTTTATGTCGTGAATACGGTGTGCTCAAATCCAATATGATGCCTTCAAAGGAAAAACAAAAACGAAATTATAAGTACCACCAGTTACAGCGTGCAAACACGATGCCGGCATTTGAAGGTAGGTGCCTCCATGGAGATTTTAAGATTTTAATTTCTAGATTCAGCCAACGCGTACTGTATGTCATCTAATATCAAACTACGTTGCTAATGCTAAGGTATCTATCTAAATCAATCATCAATACTAGTGAATCCTGAGAAGAAAGTAATATGCATTTAATGTTTATATGAATATTAGTATTTGAAAGTAGAATTGAAAAAAAAAACTTTCAGATGGTGAGAAGGTCTTGTCGAAGCGCAAGGATCATAATGTTGTACACGAAAACGGGAACATAAGTCGCCAGGTATCCACTGTTAGGCGGTGTATTTTTCTGTTCTCGGGATTCAGGCTTTAAGAAAACATTGGACGCAGGTGGTCGTCTTATCTTGTGTGCCTTAAATTAAGGAAAAAACAAAACGAAGTTCCAACATTACTGACAGTGAAAACAATAGAATTTGGCGTGAGCTGTATGAACATTGTGGATAGGGCAACCTTATAAAAATAATTGTGTCCTAGTCAACAAAGAAATGAATTAATGCCTCCAACGGAATATCTAAGAATACATATGCATCTTTCGTAGACCAATCAGATATCAGTATTCGATTAACGCTCCTCAGCCAATGACTCAAATGAGCTTTATCACCATTATGTACATGTTACCCTCAACGAAAGGCTCAACAGATTGAACGGAGTAACTATTATTTCATAGTCTTTGGCCATATATCATTGTTTGGACTGAGGATCACTGATGTACGAGAGGTTGAATACCCGAAACGTGCATGTCTGGTCCATGCTGCGAAATTAACTGTTCTTAAGGCATGTCATAATTTCAACAATCTGTTGAGCATTACATGTATATAATGATGATAAAGCTCATTTGAGTCATTGGCTGAGGAAGGTTAATTAAGGCACGGTCCATTTGATATTCAGGGGGGGGGGGCTTGGGTTTTTTTCGAAAAAAATAATTTTGCTCTGAATTTTGATGAAAAAAATAAGTTTGCTAATGGTGTGACAGAAAAAAATAATCTTGCTCTTACAAGTAATCTAAATTTGAAGGATAACCGTAAAATTCACTTTAGATTCCTGAAAAATTTCCGGCTCGCTTCGCTCGCCAAAGTTTTCATTTTATATAAAATTTTTTGGCTCGCTTCGCTCGCCATACTTTAAGTCTTTAATGGCAATTTCATATTTAGAAATATCAAAAGTAGACATGTGACTGAACATGCTTGAAAAAAGGGTTTCCTTAAATGCTTAAATACATTATCAATATCATTTATCACTATTAATAGATATAATATATATCACCATAGAGTCTAAAATTTATACACAATCTTGGAAGGAGAATTTAAATTAGTTTTTCACTAGTAGTAGTTTACATTTCTAAATTCAAAACATTTTCTCTAAGGAGACCCTCCCCTCAGGCCCTCTTACATGTTACATGACCTTGTGTACATTTTGTTTACTGAAAATTAAATCACATTGTAAAAATCTTTTATCTCTCTCAGTTTGGAAGTGAATACAAGTTTTACATAAGAATTTAGTAATGTTTAGAGCAATTTAAGTAAAAATGAAGAATTTCTGTTGAAAAAAAAAACCACAAGCATTCCTAATACCGGGTATACACATCAATAATTGTAAGAAAAAAATTTCCTTGCTCCAACTTTGCGAGAAAAAAAAATTTTGCCCTGGTCCGGGGCGAAAAAAATAATCTTGCTCCGACAAAAAACCCAAGCCCCCCCCCCCCCCCCCCCCCAGAATATCAAATGGACCGTGCCTAAGTACGACTGATATCTGATTGATCCTCATTATAAACAATGTAATATAGTCAAAGAGTTTTAAATTTATAATGTCCAAACATGTACTGAAAAGCGAAGCAGGATGGGTGGTATATGATGCTACAGGACCCGAAACCTATTCTGAAGAAGGATACGGGTTCTTCTTTTATCATTGTTCAAATGTTAAAAAAATCGACCTTGTCATGAGAAAGTAAATCGATTATAAAAATATTTCCATCATAACCGAGAAGTATCTGGCAACAGAATTGACTAAGACATGACAGACGAATAAACTCGTCGAACAAATAAATTGCTTTCTTATCGTCATATTACATTGTCCTTTTTGCCTTTTTGCATATTAATGAAGTGATTGTGGTCGTCTCTTTTGATGATGCAAGCAGCTAGACTTCCATCTTTAAATGTCATTAAGTTTCGATTTATTTAATTATCTGAGATACATGATATAATAAGAAATAGTAATTATCAGCAAAAATTCTGACGGAAAACTTTAAGTTATATCTAATTGTCTTTAAAAAGAAAGACTGTGGAAAAACCATCTATGATATTTAAACGTACATGAACGAAAGTTAACGTCTTCAAATTCAATAATATCATTTTAGGACATATTTTGCAGCATGGATCAGACATGCACGTTTCGGGTACTAAAACCCTCGTCAGTGATCCTCAATCTAAACAATGTAGTATCAACAAAGAGTCTGAAAGTTATTATGTCCAAAAATGTACCGAAAGACGTAACATGGGTGGGATATGATGTTACAGGACCCATATTTTGAAAATTTCAAAAAATTTCGATAAAAGAATTTTTCGAATGCGGTTGATCGAACTTTGCTACATGTACCTTCTTGGGGACACCTGGTCTACCAGCAGTGACACCCACCAAGTGGTACAAATGTTAAACGTCTTCAAATTTAATAGCATAATATTAGAACAGATCTATTTGCAGCATGAAACAGACATGCACGTTTCGGGTACTTATCCCTCTTCAGTGATCCTCAATCTAAACAATGTAATGTGACCAAAGAGTGTAAAAGTTATTATGTCCAAAAATGTACCGAGAGACGTAGCAGCATGGTGGGATATGATACTACACGTCTTCAAATACATAATATTATTTTTAAAGAACAGGTGTATTTGCAGCATGGACCAGACATGCACGTTTCGAGTACTGATCCTCAATCTTAACAATGAAATATGGCCGAAGACTATGAAAGCTATGTCCAAAAAAGACGTAACAGGATGCTTGAGAAATGACCTACTCTTCAGGAATTACGAGAATGATTTTGAACAGTAATTTTCGCATTCGTTTAAAAACAAGATCGACCTAAGCTGATCGGACTTGGCTACATGTGCCCTCGGGGACTCCTGGTCCACCAGCAGTGTCACTCACGAAGTGGCAAAAGTGTTACAAGTCTTCAAAACAACAGCATGCTTTGCAATAATTGTCAAGAACTCTGCTCTCTGACAAAAGTCAACACTTCTTTATGAGTATATGGCTGCCCTCAAAGCAAGGTCTTGTTCACTACTTTTGAGAACCACCAGATTTTCTTGTATACAGGATCTCGGTCTAGGTTACATATTGTCCTCCCTCCTTTTTAAATGCGTTGCCATTCATTTTAAGGCATCCGATGTTCAATAGGGTATTTTTTTTTTTTCATGCCTGGTAAGGTATCATAAAGAATATATTTTCCGAAAAGTTATAATGCCCACTGCTCAGAAATAATAATTTTGGGGTCAGAAAAACAAGGGGAATAATTTCTGAAGCATATAACTTGTCTATTTTCTCTTTATGATATATGCAAAATAACAAAGTTGTGCAAGAGTTTTCCCAGAAAGTCTTATATCTGTACTCAGGGCATCATTACCTTTCAGAAAATATATAGTTTATAGTACCTTATCAGGCATAAAATTTACCATACTTTACAATGGAGATGTTAAAAACGCTATGTAAAAATCACTTGTACAACGGATACCTTAAGATAGAATGTTTGCCTTGCTTTTCTGTTGGTGTGTGTGAGGGTGTGTGTGTTTGTGTACTTCGTTGTATGTGGACGTTTGTTTGCGATCTTGATCTAAGTAATTTGCTTCGGTCTTGTATGTGTATATTCCTCTTGATTTTTTTTTTGGGGGGGGGGAGGAGGAAGGGGGGGGGGGTAGCTTTTCTGTTTGAGATTTTTCCATTCTACATTTTCTACTATTGTTGAAGTATTGAACAAGTAAACATGAAAGATAATTCCGAGCCCCTGGTTATTCATTTTCTTTCCAACTCTGGTGCTTTAAAGAAGTTTTAAACATTGACCACTTGTCAATTTATAGCTTTGTGCCTTAGATATTTGTAACTGAAAATCTCTTTTTCATTCGAAAAACTCTATAGGAGGTTGATTTTCTCACATGAGCAAAACCCAAAACAGCCTATGCAAAAGCAAAAAAAACCACACACACACACACACACACAGAGCAGACACGCACAGAAAAAGACGCAAAAGGGAAAAAAAGGGAAAACATAGAAACATCACACTTAAACCAACGAGACCAATAGGCAACCTGTGCTTACTTTGGACGGTCATCTGCCATGCTAGTAGCAGACGGTGTGAAAGAGTTGGAAAACTTCATTATTAATTATTTTTCAAGAGTTTTTTATGCCTGCTGATTATAATTTTAGGATTCTGGTCTTTGATTTTATAATTGTATTGCATTCCTATTCTCAGTCTATACTTTTAAAGTCATTTGAAGTGAAAGAAATAAAGCAAATAATCGTCTCCTGTCTATCTACGTGACAAAGAATATTAATGCCTGTAAGGTGAATCAAATTTCTATTCCTAATATATCGTTTTGATCTTTTCTATCTTATTATATCGTATTACAGCTAATAAACTGAAAGATTTTATATTTTGTGGGGTCTATGAAAACTGAATCGGGTTTAAAAAACACTGAAAATCGTTTCATCTTGCTCGGCAAATGATAGCTTATTATCGGAAAGATGTAATTTGAGTATGGACAAATATATCGATCTAGCCAGACTCTGATAATCCTATGATACTGGATAGCAATGAATTTGCATTCGAATTTCAGAACATTTTTAGATAATCATACTACCCCCCCCCCCCCCACCCCTGTTCATTGCGTATTTGTATCCATATTAACTTGATCTTGATGAGCTTTTTTCTATTATTTTGAAGCCTTTGTATTTTTTGCCCGTTGTTTAGGGGGGGGGGGGGGGGTCGGGAAATTTGATTTTGTTTGACTTCCACTCTGATCTGTTTGTCCACAAAGTTGAAACATATTTTTAAAAAAAGATACATCCAAATCAAGCGACTTTGACGTGTTTGTAGGTTGTTAACTTTTTTCATGCGATACATGAGTGTTACTGGCAAGCAGCAATATTACAGCTTACTTTCCGAAGGCTGATACTATCTATGTTATAAATCACTTTTACTCCTGATCAGAAGCTTCTATTTTTTTTACCTGGTTTCGCGTGCTTATTGATTATGGTGTATAAATTTTGATTTTCGTTTTGGATTTTTCTTTTACTTCACAAAATTACGGCTCTTACACGGCTGTTACATTTAACGGGTGTTACTAGCTGGCAGGAGATACTCTTTCTCCCATGACACCTGATCTTATCTCTATTTTTATAGACATCACTTTTTGCTTCTTCGTAGAATGTTTGGATTGTTTTTAGTGTCTATGTGTTTTTCCTGGTTCTGAATGTCCACTGATTTAGATTTTTGGATTAGGATTTTAAATTAATAATACCGAAGTATTCCAACTCTATACCTTCTTGAGGAAAAAAAAAACAAGACAATCTTCATGCACCAGACACGAGTTTCGGAATAAAATGCTCATCAGTGATCCTTTCTGCCGAAGTAATTTTCATAAGCCGCCAAAATTCATTTCAATAGCGCCCTCTGGTTTTCTTTTTGGAATTTGAAATTTTGCATTTATAAATTTGATATTATGAACTGATTAAAAAATACGCTATCAGTCATGTAAATTATATATAAGGACAAAACTAAGTTTACGTTTGTATTTTCGTCGCCGAGGTTTTTTTTTATTAGAATTGTCGTTAAAGAAGAACCTCGCCATTGAAAATATGAAGAGAAGTATTGTAATGATCTTGGATTCGAACCCACGAACAAATATTACGACCCAATTGCGAGCATGTCAATTTCTCAAACATGTTCTTGATATTTCAACTAGACAAAATCGTTTTAATTGTTATCCGAAGTGAGTCAGAGGACCACATGGACCCGTTGTGACGTTGTCAGGCGAAATTCTAGTACGCTAGGGAATTTCTAAATCAATAAATATATCATAATTGCGCTTAAACATCGCTCTTTACGAAATTCTATTTAATCTCTTCTCTATTACAATGTATAGATTTGTGGTGTATCTGCGTGGACAATAAATTCATTTGTTAAAAAAAAAAGTCATTTCCGTTCCACTATTTTCTCCTGACAACGGGCCCCATTTACTAATAAGAAATAAAAGGTACTGATCTATGCGTACTATATTTCTAAAAAGTTCTTAAAGAAAAACATGGAAATAAGGGGTGATAACTAACCTCCTTCCGTGGAGTCTAGCCTCCTCGCCCGACTGCAAATTATCACGGACATACATGAGGACTAGTCATGCTATACATTTGTGGATAAAGCATACGTTGTTGTAATTTCTTATTAAAGTTCCTATGCTCTGGCAATGAAAAGAACAATTATGTAAAAACACTAGACGCAAAACTCAATCAAGGACAGTGTAATGGCGTGTTCTGTGAAAGCATTAGAGGGTAAGGTAGAGCGCAATGACTTGATGTTGAATGATTTTACGGTTGAAATGAACAAGAATCTTGTTGTGATTTTCAGTCTCTATGGATATAATAGACCATAATGTAAATTGACTACACGAGAGCTATGTACAACATTGATTGATTGTTGACGCAGATGACGATGTTCGTGGAAGTTTGGCTGCTAAGGGGTATAACTCGGAATATGGAATGTTGTATTACAAAATATATCAAATTAAAATGGAAGGGACATCTTCTATTTAGTTAAGACTGTTTGCAAAACGACATAATGTATCATGCCTCAGACCACATTTTCTTTCTTTTTTTTTTTTTTTTTTTTTTTTCGGTTTTTTTTTTTTTTTTTTTTTTTTTTCGTTTTTTATTTCTTTGTTTTGTTGTCTTATTCCTTGTCACTTTTATTCTCTTAAAGTCCCTTCTCGTCCTTCTGTTTTTGATTTTTCGTGCTTTGGGGTTTTTCTTTTGAGTGTTTTGAGTTTCTGTTTTGAGTGTTTTGGGATTTTTGTTTTGAGTGTTTTGGGTTTTTGTTTTGAGTGTTTGGGATTTTGTTTTGAGTGTTTGGGATTTTTGTTTTGAGTGTTTTGGGTTTTTGTTTTGAGTTTTTGGGATTTTGTTTTGAGTGTTTGGGATTTTTGTTTTGGATTTTTTGTTTTAATGTTTGATTTTATTTGCTTTGATTGTTCGGGATTTTTGTTTGGAGTTTTTTGGGTTTTTGTTTTGAGTGTTTGGGATTTTTGTTTTGAGTGTTTGGGGTTTTTGTTTTGAGTGTTTGGGATTTTTGTTTTGAGTTTTGGGGATTTTTCTTTTAGTGTTTTGAGGTTTTTGTTTTGAGTGTTTGAGGTATTTGTTTTGAGTGTTTGGGATTTTTGTTTTGGATGTTTGGGGTTTTTTCTGAGTGTTTGGGATTTTTGTTTTGAGTGTATTGGGATTTCTGTCGTGGGTGTTGTAATCTAGTCTTGTTGGAAATCCCCTCCATTGTTTTTGGTATTTCGGACAAGAACACAAAAATATGATATGTTTTTTTTAGACCAATTTTAAGGGAAAAAATAAAAAGGGAGCGGCGGAATTTCTCGTTTAGATGTTAATCTACATCTGTCGCTTGTTTTAGTCTCATAAAAATACCCATTGCTCCATGATATGCATTCTGTTTTATCCTCCTCGTCATGGTAACCCTTCAGGTATATCCAATCACAATACCGAGGTGGGGTTTCTGTGAGGGGAAATCTCTACGATCGATCTATATCACAGCTTCAATTATCAGGTATAAAAATTTCTTAGGTATCTGATAATCAGCCGATAAAAACAATGACGAATTATGATTAGTGATGGTTACATATATATAAGGATTAGATAGTACCTTCTGATATTAAAAGCTGAATATCGCTCGATCAGCTACCTGTATCTATTGAAAGCAGACGATAACGGAATTTTCCAGGTAAGTCTTATAATCTCGAAGATGATTGCAGAGTTATTAAACTGAAATTAGATATTTTATTTATTGAATCTTTACACATGTGCGTATTTGGTTTCAGTTTATCTTTTATATTCACGATCAGTTTTGATAAATAAAACAGGGAAATGAATTTGTAACAGACGGAATGTCTGATGAAAATCTTACGATTTTATCGGAATTTTACATCTCGAGGTATCAGACCCAAATTATTTTTCCTAAAGTTTCCTTTGTAAAACGATTAATTACTTAAATCGCACCTGTCCACCATTTTTTGCTTGAAACTTTTATATCTGCTAGATAGAATCAAACTAATATCAGAAATAGATTCATGCACAAATCTGTCGCTAAGTAGACTTTCAATATCGTTTTGAACCCGAAAGGGGGTATCTGTGGCTCTGATTTTCTACAATCTATCAATTCTAGAACCTCATATCACATTGTTATTCCGCGATCACGATGATGCAGTATCACAAATAATGCTTGAATGTTTTTTCAACTCACCCGCGACCCAATGACGTAAAAAACGTAAAAAGAGTCGTAGAAATTAAATGTAAGAAAACGAGGGATTAAAATGATTTGGACCTATTTGCCTTCAAAATTAATTGTGATAGGCAACATTATGTGTAATACAAATGATTTAATCGATCGATTTGAGGATAAAAATGATAGAAAACGAATGATAAGAAGTACAGAAATGCTAAATATTCGTTTTATAACATATCTAAAGGATACATAGTACCAGCCTTGTAGACGCTGGCTTGCTGGTCCGAGAAAAATAATTTTTCTAAAGAACTCGTTCTAAGAAAGAAATAAAAAGAAAAATTGAAAATAAATCGGGAATTTCCTTCTTTCGTTTTTAAAAGAACACCTGATATGTTTAAAAGAACACCAAAAAGACACGAGCACTTTACTAGTCGCTTTAATGTTCTGCTAGAGACCATTGTGTGATTAAAGCATTTCTTATTTGGATAAATCTACTCGCCATATATTTTGCCATACATAGGAAAGAATTTATAGACCATAATGAAAAAAAAAGAAAAATAAACCACAGATTCGTTGTCATCGTTTTGGAATACTTTAGCCAAGAATTGGTAAATGCAAAGTACATGGAAGCATTTGAGAGGTGAATTGGAAAAAAGAAAGAACGCAAATAAAAGAGGAACATAAAAACGGTTCCCTTTTGTATGAATAATGAATAAATGAAAAGAAGGTAACAAATAAAAACACAAACACTCAAATACACAAATTTTCGGCCCCTTAGCCTTTATCAAGTGTAAAAAACGACGATCTATAACAATTCTGAGTAAAATCCATCCTTGCTTCTCTGGCGTTCATTGCAGATTTTGCAATGAACGCCAGAGAAGCAAGGATGGATTTTACTATGAATTGTTATAGATCGTCGTTTTTTACACTTGATAACTTTAGGCAAAGGGGCCGAAAATTTGTGTATTTGAGTGTTTGTGTTTTTATTTGTTATCATCCCTTTCCTCTGGAAGAAATATTCCAATCTATTGAAAAGAAAGTACATGATTGTACAATATAATAAGTCTGAGAAAGAAATATAAAATTAAATATATAGTGTAAAATTGATAAAAACAAATATTGAAATAAAATGAAAAGAAATAAAAAACCACGAAAAATGAAAGTAAATTGAATTAAGATTGGATGAAAATATAATTGAATAAAAGAAACCATTCAAAACCAAACATTTATAAAGAAAGACTGATGAAAAATGCGGTTATATGTGATGTATAGGAGCCTAACAAGTTACCAAAGTAACCCGATATCAATAGAGCTTTGTGTGACCAATCTGAGGGATCGAAGAGTTATATGTCACGATGTTTTCCTCCTCGACTAGCAAATGAATGGAAAACTTACATTTGACAACGTGATTTTAAGGACCATTCATCAATGTCATCAATAAGACTGTATTACCTTAATGAACACGGGGATGACAATTTGCCGTGAGAAATGGACGTCTGTTTAGCAGTGAAAAAAGATGGACGATTCGTTATTAGACAAGGATGGTAGATCTGATCGATATGTGTCCGGTAAAGAAGATGCGACAATGCGACTGCTCAACGAACATTATAGGATTGTTTGTCAGATAACAGAAAGAACCAGAATTTTTAATTAGAATGTCTTAAAGTGCTCTCTCTCTCTCTCTCTCTCTCTCTCTCTCTCTCTCTCTCTCTCTCTCTGGGTTTGGCTGAAAAAATGCTTAGGATTTTAAGTAACCCGGCCTAAAGGACCCTAAAGCAAATTTTCCGGCTTCTGGAAATGCAAAAAAAAAAAAAATAATAATAATAAATAAAAAAAAATCTGGCTGGTAATTTTAAAGTCTTCCAGCGCCCCCTCCCGACCCCATCTCCCCCTCTCCAAATCAAATGATTCATATTCATCTCAATAGAAATATTGACATACTCAGATATAAGAAAGGTGTTGCTATCAGGAACAGAGTTAATGTTCTATTATAAGAGTCCAAATAGCAGGAAATTCAATAAATCATGTACCACTAAGGTATTCATCTACGTGCTAGATGATCAAAAACTGATGTGACGTCAGACATGATAAATAGAAAGATCTCAAATATGTTCTAACTGTGGGTACAACACCAGTGCCAAGTTTCACAAAATTTCTTACGAAAAAAATCAGGAATTTCGTAACTTTCGCCACTTTATAAAATAAAACGTTCAAAAGATTGTGCTATATTTACTAATATAATTTCTACATACTTCATCTGAAGTCAGAAACAAAATATCGATATATTTTTTTATTTATTTAAAAGAAGAATTAAACGATCAAAAGTTACGAATATTCTCATTAGTATCTGTTTGTGAAAATGGCTGCAAGCACCCTCCCCCCCCCCCCGAATACTATTATAACACTCTACAAGTACACAAGAAACTTCTGAGAGCAAGAGGAAAATCTCCAAAGACCCGGATGTTTCTCAGTTTGATTGCAAAGTTGTATTTCCAAAGAAATCTATAGATTACATCATATTGAAGTTATTTTGATTATAACAATTTAAGCATGAATGTGAAGAATTCATTCATGTTCTACCACGGACTTAAAAACAGACCTGTCTATAAGTCCTTTGTTCCTCCAACGATCGGCCAGAACAACGATAAATCACTAACTCAACAAGAAGCATTAGTAAATCTTTGATTTGTGTGACTGCATGAAAGAGCCGAGTGCCAACAGAATAGTTAGACCGTTATCTAGAAGGGAGGGTTAAATTACTTGCGTTTTCCTGAGATAACAAATTTGTATATATTGATAATATGTTGAAACTCCCGATGTCGTATAATTGCGTGAGAATATGAGAAAAGTACATTTTTACGAAGAAAAACAAATCACTTTGCGAAAAATGAGATATTGGTCTGAGAGATAGTGTAAACTGACGCGCGCTTTGTTTTCTCTCTCCCGCAATCAATATCATAATTAATACAAAAACAGCGTGGTCCTTCACTGTGTAAAAATAATTTCTAGAGCTATTGGACCTTGTGAATGAATGTCTACAGTAATGGTGGGGGAATGTAGGACTGTATATATAAAGCCAGCTCGAATGTGAAATAATTCATCAGATACACAGTTCTAAGCTTCCCAAGGCTAGATGTACACTTATATCATGCCTATGTAAACAATTCTTCTCTCGGAATTGTTATTGAATAGTTCTTCCGAATTGAATTGAATTTGTTTACTTAACGTAAATCACGACAAAATTTCAATTTATTTTCCCCTTATAACTCATTAAATGCAAAATGAAATTGCTCGAACAATTTTATTTTACTTTTGACAACAAAAAAAAAAACAAATATAAAGAATAAATGAATAAACAAATAAATAGATAAAAAAAACCCGGCTGGTTGAAATAAAAAAAACCCCACAAAATACGGTGGTTCACAATATTGTAGGACAAATTCATATGATATTGAGATTGTTCATTTATATAGAATGTACTTCATATTTTTGATTTTATACAATGGAAATAATACAAATTATCTAAAATTGAAATGTAAAATAAATGTAAATGCAATGAAAAGATATCATGTAAAATAAGCACATGTATAATAATAGGTGGAGTTGCATCTACAATGAAAAAGCACTGAATCGTCTTGTGTTTTAATTCAATTTTGTTAAATCCAAATTGAATTGATTCAAAATTAGTTCTTCAAACATCCTGAAAATATTATGAAAACCAAAGTATCGACCCTGACTACCCCCACCCCCACCCCTCTTCTCCTCGTCCGAAATGAAATAGTCAATAAAACATACATGCATAATTCTAATTTTTAGATTTTAAGAAAAAGCTCACAAGAAATACTGAATCCTTTGGGATGACACGAACGAGTCCAACAATATGCCGTAAATGAAATCCCATCGGGAAAAAATAAATAAATGCCCCTTCACCCCTTCGAAAATAAGAATCCCTACAGAATTCAGATTTTGAGAATATATATCTTATATAATCCATTATATCAGGACGTCAGAATTATATGAGTGAGTCATCAAATAACAAGCCCCCCCCCCCCTTATCCTTCTGAAAAAAAAAATCCTACAGAATTCAGATTTTGCGAATACCACATTATTTATATATTAATCTTTTGTTTCATGACGTCAGAACTTCGTGAGCGAGTCCAACTGAATGCCTTATATGAAAACCCACTCGGACAAAAAGTACCACCCCGACCCCCAAACTCACCATCCAACCCGCATTTCTCCGACGACAAAAAAATTAAACCACAGAACATATTCTAAGATAGCACGTACATAGTAATTAATATGGTATCTTCTTTTTCAGGACGTCAGAATGACGTGAGCGAATCCAACAGTATGCCTTATATGAAATCACACCGGGACAAAAAGTCCTTATCAAGACTAAACTTGGCAGGAGAGAAAACTGTGGGAATCCATAGATCGGTAAGGCACGGTCCATTTGAAATTCTGGGGGGGGGGGGGGGCTTGGGTTTTTTGTCGGAGCAAGATTATTTTTTTCGTCTTGGACCGGGGCAAAATTATTTTTTTCTTGCAAAATCGGAGCAAGGAATTTTTTTTAACAAAGTGATGTGCATATATATTAAGAATTTTTGTGTTTTATCAATAGATATTATTTATATTTTTACTCAAAATCTAAATATTAATATATACTTTATTTTCATGCAAGTATTCAATTTAATTCTAAATAGAGAGATAAAAGATTTCTACAATACAATTCTAAATAAACAAAATTTATATGTGGTACATGAATATAATAGGGTCTTTGGGGAAGGTCTTCTAGACAAATTTTAAAATGTAGAATTGTAAAATGGTGAATAACTGAAGTTCTTCCAAGCTTACAAGAACATATAATCGAGACTCTATGGGATACATGCAACATGTATTAATAGTTATACATAAGTATTGTTAACACTTTTGATATCTTCAAATATATGAACTTTGACATAAGGAAGTAATGATTGAAAGAAAACTATGGCGAGCGGAGCGAGCCAAAAAAAATTTGATAGACTGAAAACTGCGGCGAGCGAAGCGAGCCGGAAAATTTCAAGAATTTTTGCAAAATTTTATGGTAATTCTTCAAATTAAGATTATTTGTAAGAGCAAGATTATTTTTTTCTGTCACACCATAAGCAAATTAATTTTTTTCATCAAAATTCAGAGCAAAATTATTTTTTTCGAAAAAAACCCAAGCCCCCCCCCCCCCCAGAATATCAAATGGACCGTGCCTAAGTACAACAGCAAAAAATTCAGTGGCACAATATAGATACATTTGCCTTTTTTTTCAATTATATTCAGAATTTGCTTTCGTCCACAGCGCAGGATACTTCGTTCAAATAATGAAAACGAACAAACTTCATAAACCTCATAAACGATGCAAACAACACAAACAAACCAAACATTTTTTTATTTCGAAAACTTCAAAAAGTATTTCAGAACAAGCTGAATTCATTAAGATGTCTTTTTCTTTTTTACCTTATTTACCTTATCAGAGGAGAACAAATACACTTCTAAAAAAAATTGAAGGAGCGATTTTTCCATTGTAATATAATGGTACATTTCTTTTAATATCTTTTGGGATAAGCAATGCTATATCATCAAGTTTTATCATGTGTATAAGGTTAATCTGTTCAATACAGACATTGGTAATAAAGAAATGACTATTAAATATGTCTTAATACATTTATGTTCATCATATAGAATAAGCAGCTGCAAACATGCACGATATGAAAGTAGAAACCTTGCTCCCTTAATTTTTTTGAGCAATGTATCAATCTTTTTTCTCTTGTCATTGATCAGGACTTTCTTACTCGCTCTCTCCTTTAGTCTTCCACTAAGTCAATAAAGGACTAACGGTTTAAAGAGTGGTAATATTAATGCTTGTGTATGGTGGCATACTTCTGCCACCATACTTATGAGATTGACATGAACATGTATTGCTGTAAAGGAAGGCATTTAGGGGAAATCGAGGGAAATGTGTCCATACGAGGTCAATCAGATTTAACTTTATGTGATCAGCTAATGGAGGCACATTATTGTTTAGAAATGGTAGAAGTTCTGGGAGCTGTTACAGCCTTTCTAGGAATTCTTATCTTGACAAAATCTCCTGAAGAATATAGCTGTGGCAAGATAAAATACATTCTCTCGGGGGTTATTACCTTAAAACAAACAAAGCAATAAGCCGGACGACGTATTAGTATCATTATGGACGGGTCTAAAGAAGAGATTGTCTTTCTGAACCTTACATCCATCGAGGGTAGGTTTAAAGCGTGGATCCAGAGTGAGCTTCAGGAAGTTGACCCCCTCAAGTAGAATTTTCAAAAAAGGCTATTTCTAAATCGTTTTAGGTTTCTTTCAAACAATAAGCTGGAACCTAGAACTGCTCAAGTCCTTATATCATATGAAGTTATTGCATATTAATCAATTTTTTTTTTCAAGTAGAAGAGAAATACATATATCCCTTTTTAAACTATAAACATTGAGCAGTTGCTTGCAGAGATATATATCACAAACGTTTGCTTGCTAGTAAAGAGATTTCACTTTAGTTATAAAAAGTTATTTAGATGTATTTGATTTTAAAATTAATTTGATAAAAGGACTTGACAAGGACAAGTCTACTTGGAACCCATCCCCAACCTTTGGAAAAATTTTTTACACCCGCCCACTGGTTCCATATATCGCAAGATAACATTCTTCCTCGATTCTACATAAATACGTTTTCAAAGAGTCGTACAGATTACGAAGGATGACTTTACCCTAGAAATAGATGAATTCTTCTTAAATGAAATATATTAGAATACTTATCTGATAATTTTAAAGATTTTATTATAATCTTCAATACGATGGGTCTTCGGTCCGTATTATCTAAAGTATATAATCATCTAATCGAAATTCTTCACAGAAGCGAATGGAGAATTATGATGTGAATCAGCGGAGTCATGATATTATGCTACTATGTGAAAAAGCAAAATTTACATCTTGGAAACTTTTCATATTCGAAGCATAACTTAAGTCTCTCTGTTATTAGTCTTTTCTGAAAGACTTATTATCATCTAGTTTGTGGAAATGTTGTTAACTCAAAACCATTTTATTTTATAGCTATCGCAGTTGGAAGAGGAATTCATCTTCGCCGCCGAGTTTGGAGACATACCGACAGTCAAACGTGTGTTGGACGAACAGCCAGGGTTTAACGTTGACTATCATGACATCATAGGGCGTACGCCGTTACGTCTCGCCGTGGGAAATGAACATCTAGAAGTAAGATTTCACTCGTCTGAGTTTGGTTTTTTTTTCAGAATGATTCATATGTCAGTGGTGCTTTGGATTCCGTCGGCCTCTTTCACAGCATTTTCTTTTTACATTGGAGAGAAAGCAATATCTTAAAAGATACCATCAATTTTGTAAACTGGAGATGTTATGATGATACGTGATAAAATAAGAAATGATAATAATCGCCAACAAATCCAAACATAATAAGGAAATAATATAACACATTTACACGCCTTCAGAAATCATAAAACACAGAGACATGAATAGAAGACGGAAAATGAAGTAGACTGTCATCTCAATTATCAAATCTGTTTTGTCGACGAGCCTTTTCATGTATTTTGAAGTCATTTAGTTCACCTTGACAGAATTGAATAAACTTGGAATTCTGATCTACATCAGCTTAATCTATTTATAAATGATAAATATCCTACAATCCTGTCAATGCTTGGTTGATGCAGTCGACCTATCTTGAATTTAGGAGATATGGTGCAATTCCAATATCTGGCCAAGTCGAACTTTCTTAGCTCAAATCTTTTTCCAATGAAATATTTCTTTTCTGACCATAATTTGTAGAAATTCAAATATTGAACCAAGAATGAGAAATTCATTAATTCAGATTTAACTAATTTTATTATTCGGTCAACATTAATTCCATTTGACTGTTTGTTTTGATTACTTTTGTAAAATGACCTTGACCTTTTCTTTTTTTTGTCGGGGATTTTCATTAAAATCCCTTTATGCAGCGAAGTGGAAGAGCTATGAGCGCTCATTTCTCTATTCTGGTGCATCTGGGTTTTTTTTCTGACTTTGATTTCCTATTTCTGAACCACTTTTAATCATCTCTAAGTTAGAAATACTGGATACTGTCAGCGATAGAACAGCCATTAAATTGCATCTTATTCTGTCTACAAGGTATGCTTTTATGAACTTGACTTCAACCTTTTTAATGAAAAGTAATGTAGTTCGGGTGTGTGTTTTTTACCAATTAGACGATCCATTATTTTCCCTAATGATGCCATAAAACAAAAATATGTCCTTAATAAAGCATATGTCCAATTTGTGCTAATTCTATTTACAAAGAAATGTATGCTACGATAAGTCAAGATGTTTCGTCTCAGCGCAATATTTTGTCTAACGATATTTTCATGAATTGGCCGGTGTAAAGACGAATAATGACCCCCGTCGAAAAATGACCGGGGGTCATTATTCGACGTAGAAAAATGACCCCCGGTCATTATTCGATGACTTAGGGGGTCATCATTCGACCGTAGAATAAGTGGCACAAGCCCCAAACATTGCAAACCCCTCATGAAAAATATTGACCCCCATGGAATAATTACCCCCTTATAAACCGACTTGATTTCTTGATAAATGTTATTAATAGCAATTCTCTGTAAGGACCTCAATAATTTCAATAGCACGTGGAAATAGCATGTCTCCAATTTTTGAGATTTTTGGTATGGAGGGTGTATACAATGTACTGAGACAAAAATAAACTTCCTTTTTACAAATTAATTTTTGGTTGCCATGGAAAAATGACAAATAATCTGAAATGTCAGGCTAACATGATTTCTACTGTCAATTATCTTTAAAGTTTAATCCTCGATCTTTAAGAAAATGTTAAAATTTGAGTGGGACCTCTTCACAATTTCATTCAAAAAGGTTTCCATGGTGACATTCTGTTCAGTGATATTACGCATATAGTAATTTACTGGTAAATTTTAGCTGTCCGTTGTTTATTTTTAAGCAGTTTTTTATCAGTGCATATAATAGAGCATTATTGATAAAAAAAATCACCTTAAAATTTTTCAAGGTCACAGAACCCAATGTCAAGGTCATCTTGAATGCAATTCACAAAATTTGGCAAAATTCTGCGATTTTGTAAAAATATGAGAGGCAGTTACTCAAAAATCATGTGACATTGAGTAAAACAAACACTTACTTAGTGATTTTGGATATATCCCCTATTTATTGACCAAAGTTGAAAAAATCTAAAAATCAATGACATCCTTGATTTGTAGCTAGTATTTCATACATATATATATAAATAAAATGTGAGATTATCATGATTTTTGTCTGGGGCTTATTTTCTAGGAGAAATGTTCTGAACTTAAAATTGTAATGTTTTTCCATCTATCGATCCTAACTTTAGAAAGAAGTATTTTTGATACAAATAAATGACAGACAAACCTAAATTTAGAAACAATAAATAACTACAAAAACGCAAATTTATTGAAATTATAATCTTCATTTTGAATTGACCTTGAACTTAAGAGTCAATGACCTTGACAAATTTTGGAAGTGTTAAAATAAAAAATAAGTTCTTATGTTGTCCCTACACAAAGCTTATGCAATAGAAGTTATTTAAACCATGCTAAAAATAAATTTGAAAAGATATAGTCATTATGTGTCAAATGAATAGTTGCCATGGTAACCATTTTGACCTCAAAATGTAGGAAAACAAAACAAGGTCCCACTTTTTTTCAGTGATTATATTTGTCACATGAAATCTATTTTGTTCTGACATCAGTGATGGTGTTATCAGCGTGATATTTTGTGTTATTTTTGCTTAAAAATGGTAAAAAATTGACAAAAATATGCCTAAATTTTGACCTTATTTTATGGCATTTTTTGACTGATTTTGTTTTTATAGGATTCGGCTAATTGAAAGATATTTCACAAAATTGTTAATTTTTTCTAAAAATAGAGGTTTTAAAGAGTATAAGTTGTTCATACCAATAAACTATGACAATGGTTTCCATGGCAACATAATAACCAAAGATGACTTATTTGACCATTTGTTAGTGCTAGTAATAGACAGACCTCGTTTCCATGGCAACCGGAAAATTCATTTTCAACAAATTGTAAATTTTAACAATCTTACTCATCTTACTAAGTTTTATCTAAAATAAAATCTGGGCTTCAAAGATATTGTTCGACAGTATATTCTCGCAGTGGTATCAACCAGATGTTGATTTTAAAGAATTCGAAGGATCTTTTAGAACATCTGAAATCCACTCATTTAAGAAGAGTCCATTCTATCAAAGCCTTTGATTTTTCGACACTTTACACTACAATTCCACATTCTAAATTGAAAGAGAGACTCGCAAAAATTATAAGTAATGCGTTTACAAGTAAGAACGGTAATCGCAAATACAAATTTATTGTTGTTAACTATGACAAAACCTACTTTGTAAAAGAAAAGTCCGATTCTGAAAATAAGTACATGTACATAAGTGTAAGAACGTACAATTGTGGTGTAAAACAACCTCCTCACTGTCAGATGACCACACACAAACAAGACCGCAAAACGCAGGGGCCCAAGCAACACAGATGAATATGTAAATGGATATAAAAAAGGGCGTGCGTAATACAATCCGTGCTCTGCCGCCACGAGCTCATGTATGTTTTCACCCGAGGAGTCCGACTGACATTCAGAGAGGACAGGTGGTTGGGGCCCTGTCTTCTCTAAAGAGGTTTGGACAGGGCCCGTCATGGAGTCACGTCGTCACAGTCAGTCAGAGTTCAAGTTTTAAGAATGCGCTTGTACAAGACTGTAGATTGGTCAAGTACCAAACCTAGTGTCCGTCTGGTGACATTAGGATCATATCCACGCTATAAAAGGCGTTTGATGATTCTGACGAATTTTCGATAGTGATGTTGTCTATCTTTGATCCTTATCTTGTTAATAATGTCACCATAAAATACAGGTTGTGAAATACCCCAAGTAATATACTCTGTTGCCTGTATTGGTCCGAATTTCAGAAGAAGTTGACAATAATTCTTGTAAAATTTCCAGAAAGTCTTAACTTTACTTCAATTTCAGTATTCCAAACTTTTCTTTTCTGAGTAGCAACATCCCTTCATCGCCTGCTTATGGCGTGTTCATATCTCAGTTGATACGCTATGCCAGAGCAGTACCAAATATACGGATTTTGTTCTGAGAGCTAGGCTTCTCAGTCAGGGATATATTTGTAACCGACTAACATCGTCACTGAGGAAGTTCTACAGTCGATATGGGGACCTCGTCATACACTATGATGTCCCACTCTCCAGAATGGAGGATGATATTCTGTTATAGACCATTTGAACCATCCAACCAAAGATTGTACTCTATGTCTTCCGAAATGGAAGTTACCGGATGTGACAGTTCTACCGAATTGAAGCGGCGGGTGTTGCATGCAAGCAGGAGATACTTACTCTTCCTGGGTACATGGTCTCACTCTCATATCGGGAGTCCGCTTCATTTCATGTAGTGGAGGTTTTTGTTTGTTTGCTTTGGTTTCTGTTTTATCCTGATTTTGTATGCCTTCGGTTTCTGATTTTCTGAATTATCGATTTTGTGCTGTATACAGGGATATGGTCATTATCCATATTTGTCACAAAATTTATTTGTATATCACACCATTGTATCAAACTAGAATGATAAAAAAAAGTCGTAAGTATGGAACGTCATCACATGACCACCGAATAACATTACCCGAAACGTGCATGTCTGGTCCATGTTGCCAATTCATATGTTCTTAAATGATGCTATTTAATTTGAAGACGTTTACATTGCAATGTCGTGAATACACAGTAGGACCACCCAATAACGTAACAGAACAACTCAATGATATAGTTTAACAAACCAATAACATTGCCACTCATAATAAGCCACTCAATAACATTGTCTTTTAACCCTTTATTATATTTAAACAACTAAATAATACAGTAGAACCTCCCAATAACATAGCCAAACCAATCAATAACATAGTCGTTTGACCCTTTGTTACATAAAAATCACTTAATGATACAGCGCAAACACTCAATAACCTAGCAAAACCACTAAAAAAAGTGGTTGTTTGACCCTTTACTATATGAAAAGGACTTAATAACACAGCATGATTACCCAATAACGTGATGGTTTGACGCATTGTTATAATAACAAATCGTGTAATAACACAACATAGCCAAAAACCACTCAATAACACAGTATTGCATCCCAATAACAATACGTTTCATTTATAAAATACAGGAACTATTTGCCTTTTTAGAAAATATCCAGATATTTGTTATTTCTTACTGAAAAATACTGTTTTTGTCCCCCAAAAATACGGAAAATACGTATATCATGTTTTGTAAACATTTATTACATGAGAAAAACATAAAACCACAAGAGAACAGGTTAAGATATTCTATTTTATATGTAGAAAATATCTTATAATTAGTTTACAAAAATCAGCTCATCTTACTTGAAATAGCCATTTTTGTGTAAAAGAAACATCAATTTGAAGCCATTGAACAAAAATATTGAGTTGCATGATATCTCGATGGAGAGAGAAGACTTGTAGATATTTCTTATATCAACTGATAATGATCATTAATCAAAGTATAGCGTTAAGAAGCGAAAATGAAATGAAAAGAGCTGCTTTTAATATATTTTTCAAGCATTTTTACTTCCATTCATTAATGTTCATGAATATGCAAATGAGTTAATATGTACGTGTACTTGACTATTAGAACAATCTTTCCTCGTTATATTGATACCAGTTACGGATGTTTAGCTCAACATTTGGCCAAGATATGGCTATTTTACTTAACCAATAGTGCTTTCTTTACTTTAGCAGGGGGTTGCCATGGAAACGATCGAAAAACGCATAGCCTAAATGAGTTTATATTTTAGTACATTCTGAAAACTGGTTCTGCAGACCCTAAGGAACATTATGGTACCCGTGAAAAAAGTACTCATGGGGGTGCAGGGGGGCCCACTGGCTCCCCGACTCTTGTCATATGCCTAGTTACGTTTTTAGAACTTGTGCAAGGGAACATAATTTGTTCCATAGGTAAAAGATTCGAACCATTGGACATGCATTTTCTATCATAATGGTAACACTTGAATTGTGTGTCCAATGGAACCGTTTCAAATGACACCAGGGTCAATGACCCTATGCACTTCATGCTAACTAGCTTTTCGGACTTTGTTGCCATCGGGGTATAGTGTTTCACAGACACATCGTGTTGTGGAAAATATCAAATATTATAATTACCAGGAGTGTAGTATGTAATGTACAATATGGGGTCATTTTTCTATGGGAGTCATTTTCCTATAGATCCAACATGTAGAAAATGAGTTAAAGAAGATCCTGACGATAATCTCAACAGCACTCACAATAGAGTACCAAATTGAGCATCGACAGACCCCTAGCAAGCTAGAGGTGGGACCAGGTTCCCGGGAGGAGTAAGCATCCCCTGTTGGCTAGCCGCACCCGCCGTCGATGTTCACGCACGAAAATGAAAAGAAAATGTAAAATGCATGCACTGTCAGAGGCCACGTCTATACAGAAAGTGCTATGGCGACAATGTCAGGGAAAAATATTCAAAACACTAACTGTCAAACCCCTCGCGGGGAACTTTTTTACGAGCTCCACACGGCAAAGGGCATAAGTGTGACACAAATGAGTTAAAGAAGATCCTGACGATAATCTCAACAGCCCCGGGTATTTATTCTACGGTTTTGACTCATTATTCTACAGCTAGGGAGTCATTTTTCTACGTCGAATAATGAACCCCCGGTCATTATTCGACGGGGGTCATTATTCGTCTTTACACCTGATCTACTTTTTTTAAAAGAGAGAGAGAGAGAGAGGTAGATCCTCAATAACAATTAACGTAATAATCAGTGTAAGTAATAGTAATAAAACCCACGTCTTATCCACTTTGGAGTTAAGTTATCTTCCATTTGCGTCATTGAAGACAAGAGGAGATTTACAGTATCAGACTATATTTGTAAATGTTTTGTAACTAATATACACTAAACACTCAGTTAACATTCATGTGTAGGTTTCACGTCGCCGAAAGGTAGATATTTTTTGTATTTGAAAGATATTTTTAAAATTCTCTGTTCTTTTTTTTTATCTGCACATTTCTGCCCACAGAATATAAAATAAGAAACTCCATGTTCATATATTTAATTCATACACTTGGCATGTTAACCCTAACATATAATGGATCTAACAGTGAAAGTCCTTGTATTTTACTTTAAACTTACATTATCTATTTTAATGATTTCAACTTGTTCAAAACTCATACTTATTTCATGAAAGGGCTCCATGTATTGATGCAGATTCTTCATGAATTTTTCAGAATAGAACTAGAATTCTATCTATACTTGAAGTAGCTTGATTCATCAACTGTACTTGATTTTGAAACGAGTGAAAATAACTGCTACACTTCATCAAAAAGTAGCTGAATGGTTGCTCTTATCAAATGTTTGATTTGTGCTAATTTTTTTTTTTTTTTTTTCATTTTCTTTTCTTTTAATTTTTTGTTCTTTGCGAAAAGAAAAGGGAAATTGTATAATCTGTAACCCCATTCACACAGAGCCAATAAAACAATTTCAAAAAGCGAAGTGTAATTCCACGAATGTCCATTTCAGTGACATCTGGGCTCGGCACCATAAACTAAGAATTGACTTTTAAAAGAACATTCTCAAAATACGATATATAGAAAATTAGTGAATTTTTGAAATCTTGAGTTCATCCATTCAATTCTAATTTGAAAATGGACAAATTCTGTGAATTATTTGAAAGTCATTACTTATGTTATAGTAACACAGAAGAAAATTGAAATGTTGACTTCAGTCAATTTTTAGTTTATGGTGCCGAGTCCTGAAATACATAGATCGAGTATTGTGTTATAATTTTCTATTTACTATTTATTTCTTTTTCTTGAAAAAAATGTGTTGCTTTCAATTTATAATACAGAGCAGAACATAACGTTTCCAGTAGAACAAAATCTTAAGAGTATGAATGAGAAAATATATAATTCTGAAGCTGACCGTACAAAAATACACAAAAAGTACGTAGAATCTCGCTATCTATATGTAAAAACAACGAGTAATTCACAAACACAAAACTGAATGAGAGAGGAAACAAACTCCTCAGTGCAAAACGATGAAAAACACAATTGCAGTCATAGGTGAGTGCATGAATGAAAATCAAAAGAACTTCTAAGAAATTTTTAAGAAATCGGAGAATTTACAGAAAATGCATGAGGATCGATAGAGAAAAATTAAACTCTATAAGAAATAAGAAGTTACAAAAAAATAAGAAGAAAGCAAGAGTCGGAGAATTGTGTTATATTCATGTACTTCTTCTATTTTAGGTAGTAGAGCTTTTATTAGATAGATCGAATGTGGCAAATATCCATGAAGCTCTTCTTCAAGCCATCAGCGCCGGACACGAGCAAATCGCAGAGACGATATTAAAGCACCCAAAATACACTGATGTCAAAAAGGAAAATAAGCGTTTCGGTGAGACGGACTACTTTTTCAATACAACTAACGAGGATTCGCCATTTTCGTCAGACATCACTCCTCTCATTTTGGCGGCCGAGCGAAATCAGTTTGAAATCGTTCAGTTATTACTACTCAGGGGCGAAACCATAAAAAAACCTCATCACTATTATTGCAACTGCCAAGAGTGTAGTAATAAACTGGAATTTGACCAATTGCGACTGGCGAAAACTCGCCTTAATGCTTACAAAGGATTAGCTAGTGGTGCTTATATCTCACTGTCCAGCAAGGATCCCATACTTACAGCATTTGAGTTGGCACAGGAACTGAGAAAAGTAGCCAAAGTTGAGAAATATTACAAAGTAAGCCAATATTTATATATCATTTCAAAGTTAAGTGGCATATTTTTTTTAATAAATTGTTTACGTTTGAAGAATAAAAAGATGTTTCGGATTTCAGCTTGAAGAAATTAATAGTATTGAAATAGAAAATCAATTTGTATTTCTTTTCCCTCAAGTCACTGTAGCAGCCAACTTTTATATATTGAAAACCTATCGTTTCTTCTACTGTAGGTTATTAACATTATCGTATATTTTGTAACTTCTCTAATTGATTTCTTTAAGCACGCTTTTATTACGACAAAAAGTTGTATCGATCATTAAGGTATGGAAGTTGAATAATGGATGTCGCTAATAGGATGTTTCGGCTTACATGTATTAAATAGATTAGAAATAGATCTACAACAAGGCAACAGTGCAATAAAATGAGCAAAAGAAAGTAAGAATCTGAAACAAGACACGGTTGTAGTACCGACAGTAATACCCCTATGCGAAAACACAGGGACGACAATCACAAAAGTGACACTTATAACTGACACGGATAACTACACCATCCATTTGCTACTAACATCAATCACGACGTGAAAACATTGACCACAAGATACTAGACATAAACCAACGAGGGCAGGTGTAATCGGTGTCGACTTAGGACGGTAATCTGCCATGTTAGTAGCAAATGGATGGTGTAGTTATCCGGATTACATATCTACAACCCTTCCACTTATCTGGTTACCCAGTGGTCTCGAAGACAACATACGCCGTGTAAAACAAAAATCGAACAGACATCCGAAGACAACATTAGAGATGTGTGTAATTCGAGATGCATTTGGACAGCAATATATCTACATAGGATTAGTCTACTCTGGTTCATTTTCTACAACAAGGTTGCTTTCTTCAACTAGAAGTGGCACTTTGATTTTACCTTTACAAATTCTCTTATAGATTCAAACTAACAAAATTAATAGATAACTAAAGCCTTTTTTTAATTAAGAAACATCTAAAAAAAATAAGAAGATTATCATCCAAACTGTACAATGTCTGTATATTTTTGTTCTTATTCGCAAACCGATCTTATGTCTTCATTAAACACACAAATCTTCTGAAAAAAAATTAAAACATATTTTTCCCGAGCGCTTCTGTTAAGCTCTCAAAGCAAAGATTTATAGACATGTAAAGCTAAAAGAGGCTTTGAAATAAAAAAAAACTGTTTTATTAGTGACTTTATAAGATGTAAATCATTTTCTTGCGAAGTTATTACTTCCGTGTATAATGCTTGGTTTACATGATTATTTGCAAAAAGAAAATTCCACACACGCATATCGATAAGGAAATAAAAACACAATAACTTAATGTACTTCATAAATCACAACTCTAAAAAATGCGTCTCAGTCGGCGCCGGATGCACGTTGGTCACCCACGGTTTATGTTTTGAATATGGAAATACATATTCTGTCGTAACAATTTTGTGCACCGTATGCACATTTCAACTAATAATGTACCATCGGTAATGCTTGAGGAAGAAAGAGGGAAAATCCAAATGGTCAATGTATGGAGAGTGAAATTCTAAACATACTAAAGAAGCAGAGTTATCCCATTTAGGAGATTCCCCTTAATTTCAGAAGTAAAGCGAAACTAGACGAACGATATCCGTAATGACTAATATTCCGACAACAGAGATACGAAGCTAGTGCTTGAAGAATTACATGTTTAAATATGTACATTCTATGGTAACGAATTAGTGTACCATACGCGCATTTCACCAAATTATGTCTCATCAGTAATGCTAGAGGACGAATGAGATATTCTTCGATATGACTGTTTTTATCATTTGTTGGTCCATTTATTGTAAAGGCTGTGTCATATTTCGTTGTACCCTATTGATTGTTCAAGTTGCTTTGTCGTAAATCAATTGTTGCATTGCCCGGGGTTGTGTCGCTATGGTTAAATGTGATCTTACTAGAGCAAGTGACATATTTCGCCGCATTTTTCGTATATTTTCGGGGAATTTTCAATACTTGGTGGCCGATTCAATAGTTGGTTTTGCTAAAATTTAATTTAACTCCATTCTCGATCGAAATACTAGAAAAATTATATATGTTACTGATTTCATTGTTTTCTAATAAAACGTCAAAATATTTCGTTTCCATGTTTTCGGGAATGACCATATTTCGCCGTTTTTGCAAATAAGTATCCATTATGCACACAAAACAGACAAAACTGTGACTTTCTTTTCAGGAAATCTTTCGTCGCCACTACTTGTAAGAGATGAAGCCAAATAAAATGTTTTCTTTGATTGGTTTTTGTAAAAAAATTGGATGTTTACGTCTAAAATTTAGTGATGCAATTAATTTTACCTCATTTTAAGGTATTTTTCGTCATTTTAAGGTATTTGTCGTCACATTTGAGTGCAGGAGATGTCACATAATATCAAAACATGACTTCAATGGTCATTTTTGATAGGATATAGAAAAATTAGTTTGACAAACAATTCCAATAACCAACGAGAAGCAATTAACCATGAAACGGCGAAATATGGTCACCGGCGAAATATGGTTCCTTGCTCTAGAGATCTTTTAATTCTAGGTATGTCTGGCATACGTTTAACGTTTGTACTACTTGGTGAGTGTCACTTCTGGTGGACCAGGAGTCCCCGTGGGCACACAACCAAGCTCGATCAACTTCGGTTGATCGATTCTTTAACGCATTGAAAAAATTCTGTTATCAAATTTTCTTGAAATTTCTAAATCATCGATCCTGTAGCATCATATCCTACCCATCCTACTACGTCTTTCGGTACATTTTAGAACATAACTTTCACACTCTTTGGCCATATAACATTTTGAGATTGAGGATCACTGACGAGGGTTAAGTACCCGAAACGTTCAAGTCTGGTCCATACTGCAAGTTTATCTGTTCTTTAATGATGATATTGAATTCGAAAACGTTTAATATAGCTAAATATCACAATTTGGAGCCTGCGAGGAAGGCTAAAAAGCACTAGGTAATCAAAATCATAAATCTAAAAACTGTTAACCAAACAGTTTGAAACCTGACAAAATGAATATTCAAAACGGTCTAGTAATTAACATAAAGGGAGCGAAACCGAGTTACCATGCGTTTACAATTTAGCCTTTTGATGGATTTCTCGCAAAATGTACCGGCTATAATATAGATGGTTGTGCACACGTTGTAGATAAGTACCCACTATTCCTGCCATTTACAGAAACAATCTGTAATTTCCTTTGCTTTCATCAATAAACATGTTGTCTTTGAAGTATTTCTGTTATTCGTGACCGTGTTCCCAGTTAAGCTTGTACCTTCATATTTCTGATAGCAATTGTCTCTTCTGTATGAATTTGCGTCATGGTTTCAGGGTTGATCGTGTTATAATAGGGTCTTGTTGGTGATCACCTTTCTGCCATACTCTGTAGCAATGTGAAAAATCTATCTCCTTTGTCAGTTCTCAAGATTCATCAATGGAATATGGGATATCAGTATCACTGACGTTGATCCAAAAGTACTCTTACTAACTGTACCTTACCGATAAGATAAAATTATCGTATGTGTGAGCTAATATCCTACTATTTGTGATAATTATTGACCTCGCGATTCAACGCCAACGTACTGACCCCTGTACTGTAGTCAACAAATTAACTGTAAGTGAGACTGACATGATATCTTTGATTATGTTTATTCTAAACGCTCTAGGTCAGTACATGCAAAGGAGACAGTTTGAACAGTGTCACTGCTGGTGGATCAAGAGTCCCCGAGGGCACATGTAGCCAAGTTCGATCTACTTCGGCTGATCGTCTGTCTCTTTTACGCATTTGAAATTTTCTGTTACAAAATTTCTTGAAATTTCTTAAACGTGGGTCCTGTAGCATCTTATCCGACCCATTCTGCTACGTCTATTGGTACATTTTTGGACATAATGATTTTCATACTTTTTGGCCATTTTACATTGTTTAGACTGAGGATCACTGACGAGGGTTTAGTACCCGAAACGTGCATGTCTGGTCCATGCTGTAAATTAATCAGGTCTAAAATGATGCTATTGAATTTGAAGACGTTTGACATTGAACCATGGGGGAAAGATGGTAAAATCTAAACAAATTGTTACAATTTAAAGAGAGGAAGGGGACTCCAACCATACTCGGTTGTAGTACCCCCAAAAAACATCAAAATACTCCATGCAAAATTACAGACAAGCACGACAATAGACACAAAAAACCCATATGACATAGATACATAAAACACAAAAAACTACACATCAAGCATCGATGCCGATTGGAAATCGGTGCCGACTTAGGACGAATATCTGCCACGCCAGTAGCAATTATTGTATGACTGGAAAATATGCCCATCGCTGATTGGCTGAAAACATGCCTGGAGCCTCTCAATATATCGCTATAACTACCTCCAGAGAGCTGAATTTAGAACAACTCTCATATTTTCCTTCCTATTGTATAATAGTGTGGTTAACCGGATTACATGCGCACATCCCCCCCCCCCACTTTTCTAGTTACCCAAAGTCTCGAAGAGCGCACAATTGTCTAAAATAACCTCATCACTGTCAGATGACCATACAGGGAAGACATCAAAACGCATAGGCCCAAGCACCACACAGATATTTATGTAAATGGACATAAAAAGGGCTCTGCCGGCTGTAGCGAACTCATGCTTGTTATAACCAAACAGTCAAAGAGGACAGGTCGTCGGAGCTCTGTATTCTTTTAAAAGGTTTGGACATGGACATTTGGAGTTTAAGTTTTAAGAATGCACTGGTAAAGGTTATAAATTGGTAAAATACAACGCCGAGGGTCCGTCTGGTGACGTTTGATGATTCTGACGCATGTTTTATGGTAAATCTGTCTACCTTTGATCCTTCTAATTTCGTATATAATTTCACCAATAAAGGCAGATTGTGAAAAATCCAAAGTGATAAACTTTGTGTTTGTATAGGTCAAATGAATGTGTATTGCCGGGTCTAACCATTTCCTAGTATTTGTGCGCTAGGTATTTCTCAAGAGATGAAGGTGAGAAGGATACGTATTTTACTTCAACTTGTCGAGACAAGAATTTTCAAACTCGCGAAGAGTTTAACTAAAATCATACTAACATATCATTTGTTAATCGTTTTGAAATCAACTAGGTCGCTGCTGTAAACCGAATCTAATAATTAGTTTTTAGCAGGAATTTGGCTACTTTGCTACCGAAGTTCTCTCGGTCAAACAAGGGAATTGTGGAAACGATGAACAATTATCGTAGCCCTATAACTTTTTCCTCTGAATGTCTGTCTTATGTTAATCCCGGATTTCGTTTTTGCTTTCCTCGTTATATACTTCTATATGAATGTATCTTTCCCATATCCACATCAGCGACAGACTGATAGGGTACCTACAAAGAGAAAATAAATTCCCTGACATCTCAAGATAATCAATCCTCAAAATTTCGAACCTACTTACTATGCAACAGACACCCTTTATTTCAGATATCAAATCCTCATCAGTGATGCTTCATCCAAAGAAATTTTTAGACAGAGCCAACATTCATTTTAGTAGCGCCCTCGGGTTATACTTTTTAAAGGAGATGCTCACTCTTCATGGGCACCTGATCTCACTCCTTCTCACTTCTCTTCATATGGTAGTTTTTTTTTCTGTTCCTTTGCCTTAGTTCTGGTTTTATCCTGGTTTTGTATGCCTTTGGTAAGATGATTATTCGATTAACGATTCTGTACTTCTTAGCAGGGATATGGTTTTGTACATATTTGTCATTTATGCAATTTGCAGAGGGTGCGCGGCTCCATATTTGCTGTATGTATCGATATTAGTCATCGATACGAGTATCTATATTTTTTGTTCCGATACATTAAAGTACAGTTATTTATTTATAGCACAAAACAATCTTTTCAAGTGGAATCTCAAACATGTTCATGAAAAGGTATGTTTCATCATAATGATCATATTTTTTGGTTCGTGAATGGTACTGATATTGAGGTGATTGTTCTATACAGTATTCTTCTTGATTAAGTATTATTTTGTGTCATTTCTTTGTGTCATTTCTCTCATATCTATGCTATAGCTCAAAACAACAATCATGTTTGATGCGTTATGACCTTAACCATTATCAAATGTTAAATGTTAAATACACCAGACTGACCTAAATGTTTACACAATTAGCTGCTTATGGTGCTAATGTAAATGTGCAGGCGTTTTAAAGGACATGTCCATATCATTTAATTTCCATTGTCATTTTCAAGAAACGAAGATTCTGATTGGCTGAGAAATTTTGTTGATACATCGATCAACACAATTTTTCACGGAAGTGTTTTTATAGCACTAATTTTAGAACTGGGGGTTCCCTCAAACACGAATGAACTGCTGAAAATACAATTTGTTGATGTCTTATCAATTCAAGGGTACCATTTCTTTTCTACTTACTCAAAAAATAAGAATGCATGTAGAATTTGCTCGAACTGGTCCTTATTCCAAAGATATAGAGAGACGATCGTTAGCTGTTTGAATCTTGGCGGCTGCTATAACTTGTTGTAGCAGACGTATCACTACGAAACCCTCCGACTTGCGAAATATAGTGCGGTGATTGATTGATTTTATATCCAAGTCTGTTTTCAATAAATAGATGATAATGAAATGCTACGCGCATTGATGCAGTTTTCTGTCCATAACAGACCTATGTGACATCTCTGAGCAGGCAAGCACAAATAGAGAGACTAAGAGAACAAGGAACACCAAATATAAAACTATAAACAAAAGACTACTACAATAACTAATGAAGCCAATGGGCAATCGATGCTGACTGACAGCGGACGGCCATCTGCCACGTTAAAAGCAAATTATGTGGTTATCAAATTACGTACGCATAACATTGAGAAAAGAAAACGAAATTCAAAGGAAGACCCAAATTGTACTCTTAAAAATTTCTGCAGAATGATGGGGCATCAAATATCTATTGATCTGCAAATATTAAGAATAAACGTTTTTCATGTTTAACCATTAGACACCTTAGACACATTACATTAGTAAACTTAGACAATGAGAAGATATGATTTAGTGTAAGGGGTACTTTTAAAGGGCTTCAAATATTTTTATTTTAGGAAAAATTATGGAATATGTTTAGACAGGAAAGGACAATCGTAAATATAAAATGAATTTGTTTTGTAATCTTCACAGCTAGTTTTTTTTTCCTGATATATCCTGGTGTAGATATGAACGGTGCATTAAGAGGCGAGAAAAGAAGTGAATAAAGATCGAAGAAGTACCCACCATTTATTCTGTCTCAAATTCGATAATGTAAGGCAAAACTATTCATTAAGAATTTCCATTGAACGGTATTTATCAGTGTGATCAGATGTCTGGGGTAGAGTTAGTTTCTCTTGCTTCCATGCAACACCCATCACAACAATTCCATGAAACTTTGTCAAATTCGGCTATTGTCTCGATGTACGTATTGATGTACATATCTGGAAAAGATCTCTTGTAAATGTTGAGGGTCATTCAGTCCCAATCCGGAATGTCACTGATCATTATGGAAAGAGGGATATTATATGTTTTTATAAGATCTCTGTCCGGGATAGCGCAGTGGTAGCGCACTCGCTTCTCACCTCTTAGGTCCCGGATTCGAATCCCAGCTTCGGCGGAGGATATTATGTTGGAGGGTAAGTGGTCCCCCACCAAGGCCTCTGCAGGTAGTTTTTCTACGGGTACTCCGGTTTACTTCTGCTCCTTGGACCCCCTAACACCAACATCTGAGCCAACGTGAGACATAAATAAAAGTTGTTTAACTTGATTGTTAAACGTTGTAAGATAAATAAAAGTTTAATAAAGATATCATTTGCGAACGAAAGATATCCTCAATGATAATGGATTTTAGCCGTTGTATGATATAACCCTTAACGAGTGGCTTACATGCTGAAAAAATGCAATCTACGAAATCACAATCTAGGCAAAACAAATACACAAGAAACTAAAAATAACAAACAATAAATAAAAAACAAAGTGTTTATTCACTACCTTAGAACAGTCTTTTAGACATAAATTTCTACATGTAGCACATCAGAGATGCTTGTTTCGGAAAATGACTCTAAGTCAATATGTTTCAAAGTTGAATAAAATATTAGTATGGCGCCCCCTCGTTAAAAAAATAATAATCATCGAAAAAAATGTAACCACAAACATGGAGAATTTGTAATAAATAATTCAGATTAACATACGAGATATGCGTTGTACCATTTATACAAATAAAGGGAGAAAGTAATATGAGGAATCTTAGGGGGGGGGGTTAATTTAATTTTTGGAAAAAAAATCTTTAGGGGGGGGGGGGAGGGTAAATTTAATTTTTGGAAAAAAAAATATGAGTAAAATGAGGTTCTCTTTGGTTGCCATATTTTCATTTTCATTTGCTTGACCTTCTTATTTTTCTCCTTAGTATGGGTGACGTAGATGTTGTGGTGAAGGGCATTAAATGACTGTTACGTTTTTTTTAACGTCTCATGTGAACCACCTATGCAAACAAAATAACTACAGTTAAAACATATCTTATTAAACATGCATTTGTATTCAGCGAAACTTTTTTTGTTTCTTGCTGTGCATTTGCGTTTGTCGCTGACATTTCAAAGCACAGCACTGACGTCATTTTAAAGCCCTTGTTTTCATTTTCTCAATTAATGATTATAAATTTATTCTGTTTCCCTTGGTATAGCCATTCGATGAAATGAAGCTATTTATCAAAGCCATATTTTGTACTAATCACTTAAAAATGAGTGTCACTAGTAGCTGATATGCTAACAATTAGGTGCGCCAAGTGCATCTGATGTAGTGATACAGATATGCCTGATCCGTTATTGCACAGTATATTGATTCTGTGTTATGTAAATTTGATGTGCAAACATTTCATACCGAGGGAAAATCTGCACTTGATTCAAACAATGGGTAAAATGACGTTGAAATATAGCGTCACTACAAAACAATTTACAGGGCCTCTAAAGATTATTATTTGCATCTTTTCTCTCTTGAGAAGATTTATTTTACAGATTTAGAATTTATAATCAACGTTACAAACGTAACAATCGAATTATTTTGTATTTGAATTGGATCCAATTCGATTAATACAGTTACATATCTTTTCTCTTTTTCAAAAAAAATGTCATTTTCCTACGGATTATAATCATCGATTTCTTGAGGGTCAATATCGTATACAAAGGAGGATGACTCCAACAACACCAGATTGCAGCACCGACAACAAAACCTCAAAACACCCATTGCAAAAATATAGAGAATGACAAATATGGATAATGACCATATCCCTCTATACAGCACAACATCGATAATTCAGAAAATCAGAAACCAAAGGCATACAAAATCAGGATAAAACAGAAACCAAAGCAAATAAACAAAAACCTCCACCACATGAAAAGAAGCGGACTCCCGATATGAGAGTGAGACCAGGTGCCCAGGAAGAGTAGGCATCTCCTGCTTGCATGCAACACCCGCCGCTTCAATTTGGTAGAAGACACGTACAGAAAGAGACACAAAAGGGAAAGGAACATCAACGCACAACACAGAAACATCAAACACAAAGGACCACACATAAACTAACGGGGCCAATGGGCGATAGGTAGAGACACAAAAGGGAAAGGAACATCAACGCACAACACAGAAACATCAAACACAAAGGACCACACATAAACTAACGGGGCCAATGGGCAATAGGTGCCGACTTAGGACGGCCATCTGACACGAAAACCACGTTTTGGTTATCCTGGATAACGTGCGCAAAACCCTCTTACTTTTCCGATTACCCAGAGGTTTCGAAGAACGTACAATTGTGATGTAAAACAACCTCATCACTGTTAGATGACCACACACAAACACGAACGCAAAAACGCAGGGACCCAAGCGACACAGATGAATATGTAAATGGATATAAAAATAATAGCGTAAATGGGAATATAAAATGTAATGATTTTTTCTCTAATCCTTTCCACATTTTATCGTTGACTCTATAGTCATGTACAATGTACTTCCATAATGCCTTTGCATCGAGTTCCATAATCTAATATCACGCTATTCGCATCCTGTTCCGTAATCGGTTAGATTTAGAAGAAATTCGGATCACTCGGACGTCATTGACAAGAAAATTGATCTGCGAAATAGTAAAATGACACCCTATAGATCCCGGTTTATTCTTTCGAATAATAAGGGCGTAAGGACCTTGATTGAAAATGGAATCTCGTGACTATCTGAAAAAGTATACATTTAAAAAAACAAACTTTCTCAGCCTAGCTCAATGTGATACTGATCCTGATCAATTGGTTGACTCATCTTCTCCTTCATTGATTTTAAAGATAAAAACGGCTGATTCGGGAGTGTTTTACCACTGTTTTAGTTTGTGAATTTTGAATAATGAAAAATAGCGTCGTCTTAATCCTCTACACAAATAAAGAATCTTGCAAGAAACCTGTTGAAAATTCCGAACTTGCATGTTTTATTGTTGTCATTCAGTTTGTGGACATAAGTTTATTACCATGTTATATACTTTCTTTACATTACAGGGTAGGCTTTTATAAGTGTGTTAACAACATATGAAATTTATGAAATCATTTTGAAACTTAGATTTTCAAGAATATTCTTCAGGCATAGCTCTTTGTTTAACTGGTTCTTTGACACTCATTTCAGGCTTCTTCCATATTTGGATTCCCTCTCTTTCGGCTTCGAACATCACTGATTATTCATTTTTTTCAAATGCGGATGTTGTTCACTAAATCATTTTGATGGTACATATGTGACAATTTATGAAAATGAACTTACTTTGCTACTAGAGGCAGCATTATCACCGAATAAAAGAACAAATTCGATGCACCAAACATTCATGTTTCGGTACATCAATCTTCTCTCAATCTGATGTATTAAAGAATTACGACAACCTTATTAAGTTTGGCATCCTCTCGTTAAAAATATAATGTATTTATTGTAAGCATTGACGTATTGGCATGAAGGAAAATTTCCACAAAGTTCTAGTTTAGGTACATGAAAGTTCTATCCGTGAACTGAGAGTTCGATAAACTATACCCCAAGTTATCTCAAGTGAAATATGTATGAGACATTAGCTCAGAATGTTTGAAAATGAAGTTTAACCTTTTGTAGCAAACAAACCGTTCGATGGAAATGAAATGGTGATTACGTGTATGTAATTTTTTATGTTTAAGTGATGATGAATTTCTAATTCTTTGCCAAATCAAAATGTGTACACCATATTGGATTTGCGCATTTTCCCTAATTGTGGTTCTTATAGACAAGACTATTGCGGAAGTTCTTCGGTCTCTACTGGGATATCATAAAAGCATATCAGAACCCCCTTTCCAGAATGATCAATGACATTCTACATTGTGACTGAATGACTGTCTTCATCACCAAACAAGACATACTTACCTGATCTGTACCTCAAAATGTACATCGAGACAATCGCCAAATTTGACAGGTTTCCATGGAACTGTTGCGACGGGTATTGCATGCAGTCAGGAGACGCTGACTCTCCCCGGGCACCTGGTCTCACTTCGGAATGTTGTTCATTCCGGGGTTCGCAACCGTTTTGATGGGAATCCTCATGATTTTGCCTTGCTTTCTCGACTTTGAGACTGAATAACTGTTAGGTACTTCTTTGATGTTTACCTAAAGGGCAAACAATATATAACAATTTATGAGCTGTGACAGGAAGGAGGGGTCTCAAACAAGACTCGGTTTCGGTCGGCGCCATGGTCTAGTGGTAAGGGCGTCGGGCCAGTGACCCAAAGGTCGCTGGTTCGAGCCTCACTAGGACCACGGGTCGGCCTACATAAAGTGATGTATGTTCTATGTTATATACAAGAAATGTTAAATACTAAAACTGATGTATGTTCTTTGTTATATACTTGTCTAGAAGAGTTCGCTTCTTTTCATATGGTGGAGGTTTTTGTTTGTTTGCTTTGGTTCCTTTTTTATCCTGATTTTGTATGCCTTCGGTTTCTGATTTTCTGAGTTACCGATTTTGTGCTGTAAACAGGGATATGGTCATTATCCTTATTTGTCATGTCGTTGTCTGTGCTGTTTAAATGCCTGTGGTGTTTAAATGCCTGTGGTGTTTAAATGCCTGTGGTGTTTAAATGCCTGTAGTGTTTAAATGCCTGTAGTGTTTAAATGCCTGTGGTGTTTAAATGCCTGTGGTGTTTAAATGCCTGTGCTGTTTAAAAAAAACTCTGTTTCAGCACCACAGCAAAACATCGAAACACTGTATGAAGTGGTGATAAAAATAAAATTTTGATTTGGTCGATTTTTTTTCAGAACGAGTATCTGGCTCTAGCTGACCAACTGAGTGAGTACGTGGTCAAGCTCCTTGACAAGGTCAGAGGTCACGATGAACTAGAAATCCTCATGAACAAAAAGAGGAGGGATGCGAGTGACGAAACCTACGAACAGCTGTCACGACTTAAACTTGCCATTCATTACAACGAGAAAAAAGTCAGTATAATAGCATTATAATCTTTATATTGTTGCTATGGTGATGCTGTGAATGTAACGAATTTTCTGCATATTCATAACAATCAGAAAAAAATTCAGTATAATTTTCATATTAATGTTTTGGTAATGTGGTAGACCTTTAAGAGATGTTGTTCGTATATTTATATAAAAAAGCTGAAAAAATTATTCCTGTTTAAGAATATGTAAACCATGAAACAGTTGATTTAGTTTGTTTTATTCAGTATTAAGATATTTCATGGATATATGACTAATCACAAATCTAGGTAACAACGTTACATTGACAAAATATGAAAATCGTAGGGATGTTAAAGGAATTATAGATTTTTGCCAGGTCTAAAAGAAAGGAGGGGATCTCCAACAACATTTGGTTGCAGCATCAACGGCAAAACCCCATAACACCCACTTCAAAAAACACAAAGCAGACACGCACAGAATGAGACGCAAATGGTACAATCAACGCCAAATCACATAGAAACATCAAATATAAATGACTACACATAAACCAACGAGACCAATGGGCAATCGGTGCCGATTTAGGACGACCATCTTCCACGTCAGTAGCAGACGATGTTGTTATCCGGATTACGTACGCACAACTCTTCCACTTTTCTGATTTCCCGGAAGTCTCGAAGAACGTATATTTGTGGTGTAAAAATACCTCCTCTCTGTTAGATGATATCATGCTCATGAGTGTATATCAGTCTAGCCTATGTGATTAGCAGGCATGCGTGTATATCAGTCTAGCCTATGTGATTAGCAGGCATGCGTGTATATCAGTCTAGCCTATGTGATTAGCAGGCATGCGTGTATATCAGTCTAGCCTATGTGATTAGCAGGCATGCGTGTATATCAGTCTAGCCTATGTGATTAGCAGGCATGCGTGTATATCAGTCTAGCCTATGTGATTAGCAGGCATGCGTGTATATCAGTCTAGCCTATGTGATTAGCAGGCATGCGTGTATATCAGTCTAGCCTATGTGATTAGCAGGCATGCGTGTATATCAGTCTAGCCTATGTGATTAGCAGGCATGCGTGTATATCAGTCTAGCCTATGTGATTAGCAGGCATGCGTGTATATCAGTCTAGCCTATGTGATTAGCAGGCATGCGTGTATATCAGTCTAGCCTATGTGATTAGCAGGCATGCGTGTATATCAGTCTAGCCTATGTGATTAGCAGGCATGCGTGTATATCAGTCTAGCCTATGTGATTAGCAGGCATGCGTGTATAAACGATACCAGAAATCCATTTGTTTGCTCAGAACAGAGAAAAAAGGAAAATCGAAGAAAAGGAGGATTTTCATAGATTTATGATGGAACCAAATATCAAGTTCATGAATATTGTTTGGAAGATAACGGTCTACCATATGAATACTAGTAATTATCGACTCTTTGAGTATTGTTTTCAATTATTTATGTTTTCAAACGCTGAAAAACATTATGAACTGTACTGTAGCTCATATAAAAGATATATACCATTCGACCACTTTTTTTCATGAATGCATAATTTATTTAGAAAATCGTACTTTTACTTGTAGTTTGTAGCCCACCCCAGCTGTCAACAGAAGCTGGTCAGTATCTGGTACGATGACCTACGGTCAATGGAGAGATCTAATTGGTTTGGGCGCTCTGTCATGGTCTTTGGCATCACTTCCGTTTATCCTATTTTATCTGTTTTGTATTGGTTCTTTCCTAGATCAAAGGTAAGTAAAGAAATTTAATTGAAAAAGCTCGAAACTTTATTTTAAGATGTTCATAACGATGATAGTTTCTCCATTACAATTTTTTAAATCTGACTATCAAAATAAACATTGAAGTACACTTAAGGTTAGGGTTGCGACTACATGGAGATAACTCTATTTTCATATCGCGTAATATTTGAAACCGACATGGACGATAAATGGTATAAGCTCAGTTTGTTACATTATATTAAAAAATAATACTCCTTCAAACTTTCAATGCTGAATGTGTATTTTTGGGAAAAATGCATATTTTTCAATGAAAAATCGCCGAAAATAGGGAAAAAAAGTCATTTTCGCATGAGTTCTGCTTCTAAAGATTCAACATCAGAATATATACTATTCATTATACTCTTTAAAATGAGAGAATTAGAAATTCGAACTTGAGTAAATTTCTATGTTTTGGGGTAAAAATGTTGATTTTTGCACAAATTATTGTGCTATTTATAGAAACAGGTATTTCGCTCAAAAACGAATTTGGGTACATATTGGTTTGACTGCTTTATGATACAGCAATACCATAGTTCTATACATAGAAAAAAATTGTGTACCTGGCGACCTTCTAGCTATTTATAAAAATAATGTGTTGCTGTCATGGCAACCAGCAAAATCGTATTTATAAGAAAATACACTCCTTAGAACTGTTTATTTTATCAGAAATTTTCAAAATAGGCTTTAGTTCATACACAAGCTATAAGAATCCAGGAAATTAAGCTAGGTATATATGACTTTCTGAAATTTCATGCGTTGCAGAGGTATGTAAAGTTATGATGTGGTATTCTCTAAAATGACGAAAATGTTAAAATAGGCCAAAAATTGACGTTTATAGGCAAAAAACGAGACGGATAAATTATGATTTTTTGGTCTGAATAGTTCGAGGAGATGTTCCTCTACATGTGGACATGTCCATTTTTCTTATACCCCATTTCTATAAAAAGTCGCCACCCTGACCTTAATTTGGAATATAATACGATTTCGTACAAGACGTACACATGTAATATTGTTTGACAGACTGCAATATTCCGAATTGTATATATTTTTTTTTACAATTTTATCAAATTTAATAGGTTCCCTATGGTGGCATACTTCTTCCACCTACATGAGAGATTTTCTTCGCCAGATTATGTCAACATGCAACTTATTTATATCAACATGCAACTTATTTAAATGCCAAATGCATCTTAATTATCTTGCATGTCAACAAAATTATCTTGCATGTCTACATAATTATTGTGCATGTCAATGTGATTATCTTGCATGTTAACATAACCTGTACTAGAATATTTCCCATGTAGGGGGCAGAAGTATGCCACCACAGCTTCTAGTAATTTGAAAAAAAATCATGTAGTATACAAGGAACTTTATAGCTTTCTTTCATTTTCTGTTGATGTTTATGCTAACATATGAGTCCAGCTATCTTTCCAACAATTTTCGTTTCCTAAATTTCAGCTCGGCAAGTTCCTGAGATACCCATGTATAAAGTTTATAGGTCATACCATGTCTTTTGCCGCCTTCCTGATCATGATGGTGATCTCCTCCGTGGCAGAAGGAGCGTCAGTCCAGAGAAAGCTGTCCTCCTTCCCCCAAGTCTACCCACATTACGTGTGGTATAAGTCCAGGAGTAATTATACACTACCCATGGACTTTGTTGTCCGCACCTCTCGTCCAGAACTCATTCACTTGTGCCTCACTATTTGGATTATAGGTATCGTTTATTTAAACACTTTTCCTCAAGTTCTGTATTGTACTTTCAAGCTATCAAGAAAAGAATAGAAATGACCTGAATGTTATCGAGAGATATATGGGCATTAATTCACACTTGGTTTTACTGCCTCATTAAAAGATTTTATTCCCGTGATTCACTCTTCATCTTCAATGTTTTCTGTGTTGTTTCCGTTTGATATTTGATTTTGAAAAGCTGGTTTTATATTCAGTTTCTGTTCAGTTTTGTCTGATTTATTTCCTATTTTAAACTATTACGATTTTTTGTCCACCGGTCTGGTTTAAAATTTTGACCTGGATTGATTTTTGATTTTTGTCTGTTTTTATTTTCAATTTTGCATTGGCTTGATTTTAATTTTGGCATGTTTTGGTTTTTCAATCTTGGGTTGTTGAGATTTCCATTTTGGCATTGTAAGCGGTTTTTGTTTTTTGGTTTTGGTTTGTTGCGCTCGCAATCATTAGCAAATGTCAAAATTCACAGTATGGTTATAAATCAAGCGTAAGAAATATCAAGCAAAGGGTTGCGTTTTATAAATATATTCTAGGTCTATCGTCTATCTTTTGATATTTATATGTAAAACACCTAAAGAAGAATGAGGGACAAGTTAGTATAGGATCGAGTGTAAGATATTCCCTCTATATCTTACTGGTTCTATTCAAACCATCGAAAGTTATTAAGACTATGTTCTTTGCTTATAAAAAGGAGAATAGAAGGATGAATGAGTTAGAGCGACGCCATGTCAAGATATAAATCTTAAAGCCTGAAATCTTTTTATTTTTTGTTCTTAAATCTATGACATCCACAAGGAAAAGACATCAACATTATTTTACTGAAAACGATAAATCTGACGCAATACAAACCTCTGCGTTTGTTACATGGTTTTGCTCTCTGTTTTTACAGCTTAGATTTACATAAATCATTGGATACACACAGACTTTGACGTGAACGATATCATATTAACAAAGCGACGAGCTCCCTTGCCATTTTGATATTTGATTATGTGTTTGTTTCAGGGATGTTGTGGCAGGAAGTAAAACAGATTTACGGCGACGGGATCTACGATTACTTCGATTCTCTCTACAACTACTTAGACGTAGCTGTTCTCACACTCTACATTACGTCATTTACATTACGTAACGTTAGTATATGGAAGGTCAGTTTTCGTTTTAAATGATCTGTTCATATTGATTTTGAAAATTGTCCATTTTTCTGTGAAATCAAAAAACAGGTGAAATCTTTTTCATTTCATTGTTTGTAAATGGTATTTACTTTGAAAAATAAATGCTGTAAGACATCGTAATCATTGTAATAAAAATAAAGCGTTTCTATAGAATCGAATTTTAAAAATATCATGATATGTTACATGTGTTACCTTCTATCATGATAATTGCCTTCAAATTCAAAAGCATGTCTTTCATACGTAAACCCAGTCATCACAATGTATCAACTGCCCACATTATTTTTCAATCTTTATACAGATTCTGATTTGTACATTATTTTTCTCTCAATATGACACTTGTAAATTATTATCTTTATCTAGGTAAATACATCTCTAGATTTTTTCACATCCCGAGAGAGATGGCAAGATTTACTGGCAAACGCTTCTCATGCCAACGAACATATGTATTGGCTCATTGCAGGTAATTTACAGTCAGTAAATGAAAGGTCAAACACTGACCCGAAATCAGTTCCCCAAAATCGCAATATCAAGGGCTTAAAAATTCTTATAAAATATCAAATAGAACTTTCTCACAAGAAAAGAAAAATCGGACAAACAGACGATGACAATGACGAAACAAAAGGGACAACATTATCAAATGTTCAACTCCAGAGTTAGGCTAATCAAGAGGGCAGGGTGTGCATGTTCAAGTTCTTCAGGAGGGTTATCAACCTTGTTGTGAGTTAGTAGAATGCTGTGAGTTAGTAGAATATTGTGAGTTAGTAGAATTTCTCCAATCCCTGCTTTAGAGATGCGTTATAATTTTGCTTTTTATTATGAGAGATAACTCCTTTTGATTAAAACCAAATAAATTTTGAAAAATTGATGATGCAGAGAGATACCTTGAGAAAAGACTGCGTAAATATACGACAATGATATTTTTCATTATGCATTTGTTTCAAATAATTATTCATAAGAAGTTGTTACCCATATTACTCTCTCTAGATCCCCGCATTCTATCTTAATTTACTTAGCGGGAAAACACAATTTTCATTCATATCATTATATCACTTTTATCATTTTTGCTGTAGCTTTTCTCAAATGATGTTTTAATTTTTTCAGATCGTTATTATTGGCACTCGCTAGATCCTTATAACGTAGCGGAGGGTCTGTTTGCTATAGCTAATGTGATCAGCGTTACCAGGGTATCATACATACTACCAGCCAATGAAATGTTCGGACCCATGCAGATTTCATTAGCAAGGATGTTGACAGTAAGGAAAATGTGATTCATCTTCAATTCCTTAATTAATGAGACATAATTTAAGAAAATAAGAAAAAACAATGAATCACAGAGAAAGTTGTCTCCTATCGTTTTTGTTTTAAATTCCATATGCATATATGTTCTCATAAAAAAATTCTTGATAAAGACCGAATTTGTTTTAGCCACCATAATTTTACTGTTTTGTTGATTGCTTGCATTATTTGCAATACTCTGAATGCACCCATTAAATCTACTTACGCTCTCTCTCTGTCTATTTTCAGGATATTATAAAGTTCTTGTGTATATTCTCTGTGATTTTCATCGCCTTTATGATTGGTCTACATAACCTGTACTGGTACTATCCTAAATCAGTCAGACAACACGTAGAATTCCTACCAAACAACATTACAACCAGGGCTGAGTCCTCTTTCGGAGTGTGAGTGTTCTAATAGACTTGTTTCATTTGCACTGAGTGTTCGAGAGATAATTCATCAATTAAATTATTTATTATTAAGGATTCCGACTTCCGTCGGAATCCTTTCTGTTATTGTATTGTCTTTTCTTTATTCTTATTATTCTTATTATTATTATTATTCTTACCCACAAACCGTTCCGGTCACTTTACAAAAAAGTACAGCATCATATGAAAAAACGGAAAGTACCATGTGAAAGAGCATATGAAGATCTAAATTTAAAATTTTTTTCTTGTCGAAAAGTTCACATATGCCCCTGCTAGAGGTCATCAAAGGTAAAATCTTTAAAACCTTATAACTCCTTAACTAACCGTGCCGATTTTAGCGAAATTTGTTTTATATTGTTCTTTGGGAAATTTGCAAACTTTTATACGCTTACATGCTCGATAAAATATTTACGGTTTTCGCGCTATTTTGAGTTGAAAATGGAATTTTAAATTGGCACAGTGCCAATTTCTACAGTTTTTGAGATTCTGAGTTGAAACTTGGATGGTAGGTTACTTATAGGTAGTCATTGATGATGACTTAGTTTCAAGGTCAAATTATGATTCTCAAGGTCACAACAAACTTTTGCCTATAGAACAAAGACTATTTGACCTTGACAGTTCAAACTTCACAAAAACAATCATTGATCCAAGCCCTTTCACCTTGACCTTGACCCAAGGTCAAATTCTCATTCTCAAGGTCACAACAAATTTTTTCCTATAGAACAAAGACCATTTGACATTGAGAGTTAAAACTTGACGCAAATATTCCTTGCATAAAGTCCTTTCACCTTGACCTTGACCCAAGGTCATTTGTTCGATTTCAAGGTCACAACAGACTTTTGTTGATAAAATATTGAGCTTTGAATAGATAAAAAGAAATCTTGATGAGAATTAACTAAAATGCTTATCTATCATCCATGACCTTGGTTCAAGGTCAAATAAACTTTTTCAAGGTCATAACAAACATTTACTCTTGTAGGATTGATAGGATTTTGTTCTTAAATATTTATTCTTCACAGAAGTAGTACTTCTTATTTGATCTTTACATAGTAAGATAGATAACTCTTTTATTCTTGTTCTCTGTTTCCTTTTTTATCTTAGTAGCATTACTTGTCTGTACTTTCATGCTGTTGTCATTCTCTATTTATAGAAATTTTCTCATTGCTAATTCATCGTGCAATTCTTTTTGGGATAATAATTTAAAAGGATTCATAATGGATAGAATAGATACAGGAGTTTAAAGCCTTCCTAAACTTGAAAGGTATTCATCGTCTTTTTCTTCTTTTTTGTCGATAAATAGATAAGAGTCCCAAGTTAGACTTAAGCTCTTTTGACTCATTTGCTGAAGTGAATAAGGTACTAAAGCAACTTTTTTTTTCATCATCTTTATTCGGATTTTAACACTTCAGTTCCGAGGAAGGTCTAATAAAGGAGGAATCCGGCTGTTGCTTGCAACAGTAGCCATCTAGTTATTATTATTTTTTTTTTTTTGTTAATCGTGAAAAATAAAGAGAATTGATTATCTTGATTTTAAATTTAATTTTTTATGGAAAATTATTATAGATCACATTGTGCTTTTGCAGTAACTTAACAATTCCTTCGGATTAACCTCGGTCTTGTCTCCGAAAAAAGACTCTGACGTCAGTGAACAACATTTCAAAAATAGTTTCCCGTTGGTCTATCAGTTTTTGTTATATTCTATGATGAAAGACAAGTTCAAACATGGGATCGTACTTGCCAAATACATTATTCCCAACATTACTCTTCAAATGGGAGAATTTTGAATGTTGAAAAAGTTCTTGTTTACTTTTAAATCGATTTGATGTTACTCACTACACCATTGACGTCCAAGTCGTTTTATGCCCCTACACATCTAAACGTCTTCAAATTCAATAGCATCATTTAAAAACATAAATTTGCAGCATGGACCAGAAATGCACGTTTCGGGTACTTAACCTTCGTCAGAGATCCTCAATCTAAATAATTAAAATGTTAAATTTTAAATTTATTATTTCAAAAAATGTACCGAAAGACGACTAGCCAAATGGGGTGGGATATGATCTGCTGGACCAATGTTTTAGAAATTTCAAGACTCGGGGACTCCTGGTCTACCAACAGTGACACTCAAGTTAAACGTCTTCAAAACCAAAGGGCGAGGAAATCCGAATGGTAACGAGTCTGCATTATCGTGCAAAATTGCAATACCAGGTACAACATACACCAAGCTAGTGTTCTGATTATCATTATGGTGTTTTTGTTTCACATACAGGCCAGATAAGACTTTCAGGACCGTGTTCTGGTCACTATTCGGAAGAGGGGAACCGGAGGTGGTAGAACTAGGGGAGTTTAACCACATTTTCACTCAGTATGTCGGGTACTGGATATTTGGGGTGTACAACTTCGCTGGAGTTATCGTTTTGCTCAACATGCTCATTGCTATGATGTCAAGATCCTTTGAAATCATTCAGGTTTGTTGTACTTATAATTAACACCTTAAAACTCTATCAATGCACTGACTTATATTTTCACTTTTTTAAATTCTTTGCTCATAAGATATCTATGAACAAAACGTCAGCCATCGACAGATTGAGTAGAATGCAGACATGTTTTGAAAAATGTTGATGTGATAATTGAATCTTTTAAGATTCTAGATCCTCTCCTTTCTTTTACTAGTATTCTAATTCTACGTATACATGTATGTGGAAAAAATCGATCCTTCGGTGTACCAGAATTTTCACAGAATTATCATTAGATAAAAAACTTGTCATTTCTTTTTAATTTCTATCAGTTACAATTTAAACGTCTTCAAATTAAATAACATCATTTAAGAACAGATAAATTGGTAACGTGGATCAGACATGCACGATGCGGATACTTAACCCTCATCAGTGATCCTAAAATCTAAACTATGTAATATGTCAAAAAAGTATGAAAGTTACCATGTCGAAAAAAACGTACCGAAAGACGTGGCAGGATTGGTGGGATATGATGCTGCAGGACCCACTTTTTAGAAATTTCAAGAAATTTTGATTACAGAAATTTAGAATGCGTTGAAGAAACGATCAACCGAAATTGATCGAACTTGGCTACATGTGCCCTCGGGGACTCCTGGTCAACCAGCAGTGACACTCACCAAGTGGTATAAATTTAAACGTCTTCAAATTGAATAGCATCATTTAAGAACAGATAAATTGGCAACGTGGATCAGACATGCACGTTTCGGATACTTAACCCTCATTAGTGATCCTAAAATCTAAACTATGTAATACGAAAAACGATGCGACGCCGGACTGATAAGACGTGTTTTCGAAGTGCTCCGACTACGCTATGATAGTGTTGTGATTAACGTCAATATGGATGTAAATGACGATACGAAACTTAGTTCTGGATTATTTCGTTCTTCTTTATCAATTACACTGAGTACTACTACAATCAGTGAAACTGAAGGAAATGTTGAAAATGCAGAAAAGCAAGTGGTTACGGAAAATAAAGTCGATTTAGATAGCACGATCGACAATCTGCGTGTCGTTCACAACAAGAAAAGTGAAACTATTCGTTTTCCTGTAAGTCATACAGACAGAGTTGAACAAATCTTGCGAGACAAATTAATTTTCAACAAAACTGACAAGCAGAACGGACAAATATTCAAGAATACGGATGGTTCCGTCACGGTAACATTGTACAAAAGCACGAGCCTCCTTCATGTTCAGGGATTTGGACATCAAGAATGGACAGACAAATTCCAGGAAATTTATTCAAAATCTTTTGACGAACAATTACAAAATAGTAATCGAAATGAAGCAGAGAAAACAAGCAGAGAAATAACAAATTTTGCGTTTGAAACTCCCATTCCACAACGAAAACACAAACAAAACCTGTATGGTTAACACCTGAAATAAACGAAGCCAGATATAATCGCGATTACTTTCACCATAAAAAAGACATCCAAAATTTTAAAAAATGGCGCAATAAAGTTATTGAATTGATCAAGGAAGCAAAAATGAACTACTATAGCGTGGCCGTGGAAAATAATCACAATACCGGCGATATTTGGAGAAGTATGAAACAGTTAATACCAAAGGGAAGTCACTCTTTACCAAATAAACTAAATGATGGCCAAACTACCGCCGAGTCTACATCAGAAATTGTAAATCTTTTCAATAAATTTTATACAGAACTATCAGATAATATCATAACAGATTCTTTCAATGAACCTATAAACACGTTTGATAAATTAAAATGCTTTATGGAATCTAAATTGTTACCCTCCCAATTATTTGAAATTCAACCTGCTACGGAAGAAGAAGTCTTCAACTTACTTAATAAACTTAATGTTAACAAATCAGCTGGTATAGATACACTTGGTCCTAGAATACTTAAGATAGCAGCTGGAATCATTACAAAACCTATAACAAGTATGATAAATATGAGTATTTTTACTGGCGTATTTCCTGAAAAACTAAAAACGGCAAAAGTTACCCCTATCTACAAAAAAGGAGATAAATCCGATCCCGGTAATTATAGGCCCATATCAATTCTACCAACTATATCTAAACTTTTTGAAAGACACATAACCACACAGATGTACGACTATTTAAAGGAAAACGATTTATTAATGAAAGAGCAATCAGGTTTTCGAAAATCCCATTCATGTCAAACGGCGCTAACCAAACTAACGGAGAAATGGATAACCGACATTGACAATGGCAACATGACAGGAGTTTCTCTCTTAGATTTCAGAAAAGCGTTCGATCTTGTCATTCACAAAATTCTAATAGATAAAATGAAATACTATAACTTTACAAACGAAACTTTGAATTGGCTCGAATCGTACTTATCAAATAGGACACAAACTGTACATATTGAAAATGTTTCATCAAATCTCTCAGCTATTATATGTGGAGTTCCGCAAGGGTCAGTTCTAGGTCCAGTTCTTTTTCTCCTATATATTAATGATCTCCCGCTTCATGTAAAAAATTCAATACTTGATCTTTTCGCGGACGATGCCACTCTCCATAAAGCTAACAATAATTTGTTAGAAATCGAACGTGATATGAATGAAGATATGGACCACATTAGTGCTTGGTGTAAGGAAAACCGAATGGTCATAAACGAAAGTAAAACTAAATGTATTCTAGTCGGTGCTCGTCAGAAGATCTCTAGGCTCCCAACTACAACTCTTTCCTTAAAAGTTAATGATAAACTGATCGACAATCTCACATCAGATAAATTGTTAGGTGTGTACATAGATAACTATCTACAGTTTGATAAACACATTGATGAAGTATGTAAAGCTATTACCCAGAAGATCGCATTATTGCGAAGAATTAAAAAATATTTAGGACTTCAACATAGAGTACTCTACTATAATGCCTATATACTTCCAAGCATCGATTACCGCCTAACTATTTACGGCAATGCTTCTAAATCCCATCTAGACCGCATTCTGAAATTGCAGAAAAGAGCAGCACGCGTAATCATGGATGCACCACCTGATACACCATCCCAACCTCTATTTGATGAGTTAGACTGGCTGAATATATACGACAGATGTATTTTTAACAAAGGAGTTTTATTATTTAAAATATTTAATAACCAAGCTCCCTCTTACTTATTAGACCTATTCTCTGAAACATCCAATTCAAATTATCAGTTACGGTCTATTACTGACAGAGACCTAAGTATTCCACGACATAAGACCGAGTTTTACAAGCGTTCCCTACAATATAGTGGTGTCATACTTTGGAATGAACTCCCCACTCATATCCGCCTGTCTAACTCACTCCCAACGTTCAAAAATTCTTTGTTAAAATACTTAAAGGAAAAGAGAAACAATACTAATGTCTGAAAATAACTGTCATTCCATGTGATGTATATTGTATATATTGTGTATATATTTCTTGTTGTTGCATTTATGAAGGCCTCGTGGAAGAATAGTATACTGCTAAACGAGTCACCTTCTTTAAATAAAGCTTATTATTATTATTATTATTATTATGCAAAAAAGTATGAAAGTTACTATGTCGAAAAAAACGTACCGAAGTTACAAAGCTGTTATAAAACTTCGTGAAGAAACCTGAGGAAAACACATTTATGAAGGCCTCGTGGAAGAATAGTATACTGCTAAACGAGTCACCTTCTTTAAATAAAGCTTATTATTATTATTATTATTATTATGCAAAAAAGTATGAAAGTTACTATGTCGAAAAAAACGTACCGAAGTTACAAAGCTGTTATAAAACTTCGTGAAGAAACCTGAGGAAAACACAGCTAAGAATTCTCTGTTCTTATTTCTGTAATACAGGAAGATTCAGACACTGAATGGAAGTTTGCCCGCAGTAAGCTGTACATGGAGTACATAAAGACAGACGCCACACTCCCCATCCCCTTTAACATCATTCCGTCACCTAAGTCGGTGTTTAACGTCTTTCACGGTTGCTACCGTCTATGCTGCAAGACGGAGGATCCTGATCTCCGCCCACACCCTGGGAGGATCAAAGACATAGAACTCTACTCCGTCACTGCAGGGACAGCTCCCACCGTTAGTAGTATTGATTTGTTTCATTTAAAGGGAAGGTTTTGCGTAAAAATGTTTTCTGGATCGTTATTGCTAATATTTTGTGAAAACATTCCTGAGACAAAATTTTCTCTTGTTATTGTTTTGAAAATATTTATAATTTTGCGAGAAAAGCTTGACTTCTTATGAAGAATTATTTGACATAATTTATATTTCATAATTTGCTTTGTTCTTTGTAAATCTTAATTTAAAACTATCAACTGGGCATACATGTATCCTGTTTGACATGGTAAACATAGCCATAGGCAATCCTTGATTTTTTTACCAGAGGAGGGGGAACCATGCCCGTTAAAGCAAACCAGTCTATGATTAGGCAATTTATTTGGGTTTTTTCTGTTTTTATTCCTCTTGTTTGTAGGGGGTTTTTTTTGCCCAAAATCATAAAACAAAGCAAAATTAAAATAATTAATGATATGGCAAATAAAAGAAATTGTTTATGTTTTATATTTCATGTAAAATTTTAAAGTACTGAATTCATTCAAGACATTGCATTATCAATCATTGTTTTGTTCTAAAAAAATGTTAATAATCAAATGAGACAAGTTTCTGTCCGATTTCTCATCTATTACTTATTAGTCACAACATATAAAATATATGCTTGTTCACTTTCCTTCCTGGCTAACTTGTAGGTTTCTCTATTTCAAAAGGACGCAAAAATGAAAACAAGAAATGACCTGAGATAATGATTTGCAAAAACGCGGAAAACATTATCATGAATTTTGGCAACACCTAAGTGGTGTTTTTAATCTGAACCCTTCAAGTTACCCCCTCAGGAGCTGTAATTAACAGAGCAGTTGAAAATTACTTTTTGAAAGATGGTTACGATTTCATTTTACCTTAAGGTTCCCGGATGGGAGGAGACAGCAAATGGCAACAAAAAAGGCATCAAAAGGTTCCAAGAGAGGATGCAGACGACAAATGGATTCGTCCGAAGTGATTCTGATCACAACATTTATGAGGAAAAACTGACGTATAAGGTAAATTTCTCTTTCATTTTCAACTTTGAATTCATACAACAGAAACTGTTTTTTTAAATATTTTGCTGAACATGTACACTGGGGGGTTCTGTTGTGAGTGCTGTTGAGATCGTCGTCGGGATCTTCTTTAACTTCTTTTAATGGATGGGCTTTATTGATTTATTTTCATATTCTTAATTACAGAGGGTTATGAAACGAATAGTAAAGCGCTACATATTTGATGTACAGCAAGATGACGAAAGACCAGACGGTAAGTTAACAATAATTCCATGAGAAAGGTCATTTTAAAAGAAGGGAGGAGATCTCCAACAAGACCCTGTTGCAGCAACAACAGCAAAAACACCAAAACACCCGATGCGAAAACACAAAAGACGAGCTCTATCCCAACATACACTAAGACGGATAACGAACAAAATGGACAGAGCAATTTGTTTAGTATTACTAATTATATTCATAAGATGGGGTTGGCTTTTTTGCGTTACTTTATTGATTAACAGGTTTTTGTGTCGCCTGCGTAGCATAGGGACACTTAGGAATCACTAAGTCCGTTATCCGTCTGTCCGTCTGTCTGTCCGTCTGTCTGTCAGACTTGAATGTAACACCCTATAAAATGATTCCTGAGTGTCGCTATGTTTCGCAGGAAGCAAAGAAGTACTTTTAATCAATAAAACAAAATTCAATCCCTGCAATATTGATTTTTTATGGATTTAAATTAAAATTATTTAAATTCTTTTTTCACATCACAGGAGACTTCGAAGAAGTGAAACAGGACATTTCTAGTTTCCGATATGAAATTTTAAATCACCTAGAAACACGAAACCACGGAACTGCAGAAACAACTGACAGAGTGATGAACCTGGAGAGCAAACTTGACCTTCTAATGCGTCAACAGTCCATGCTAATTAAACAGCTCTGTAAAGGCTGTGAACCAGGGAACCTGGACCAGAGATTAATTAACTTATCCCAATCAAGTCCCGACCTTAGACGTCATAAAGATACGGGAATTCTCAGTGAAAGTGCATATTCATCATTCGAGGAACAACTTCCAAATGAAGACGAAAAAGACAATTCTTCATGCGGAAGGCCTCAGACTTTAGAGGGTATTCCGGAAGAGGATATAAAAGAGGAAGTAACAACGCCAAAACAGGAAAGTTCTGAAGCACATCGGTTGACACGTCAACAGACGCTTGAAACTTATCTGCATGACGTCATAGTAGAAATGAAAGAACCAACATCTGAAAACATTAAAGAAGATGCTCATTTGTAACAGAGTAAGGAGAAATATTCTCGTTTTGTATGAAAACAGACAAAGAAAAGAATATGCTCATTTTGAACTGAAATAGGAAGATTATGCTCACTTGTAAAAATACCAAAAATATAAAACCGGAAGCCAAAATATCCATGTTATGTATACTTGCCTTCATACTTGCATTATATAACAAACTAACATACGATTGTAACACTACAATCTTTGAATCAAAATAACCGTTTTGAAATTTCCCCTATATATTTCATATTGAATTTTCGCAAAATATATATTCTGATGAATGAAAGGGAGAATGCAATTTCAAAAGAACTGTATAATTGCAGATGTATGGGAGATGAATGAAATTTAATTGAATTTGAATTAAACTGGAAAATAGTTTAGTACATGTATAGTATAACAATTTCATATTTTCTAATGTCAACTGTGATATGGGTCAAATCAACATAATATTCCTATCTGTAAATGAACTACGCTCCGGCAACGAATTGTGGGGATAAGACTGGAGTCATTTTATACGTCTGTCTGTTGTTTGTTTCCGAAATATTTACAAATATTTACAAATGATTTGTATACAAATTTCAAAGAAAAAATCTGTATCGAGGTTCATTATTAAGCCCAGATGCGCATTTTATGATTCCTTTGAACTTTATTTTTCTCACAGCAAAAGACAAGTTCATATATTTTGTTTGTATACGAAAGCTCCATAGCATTCAAGGATGTTTTCCTCGAAAAATTCATGGCTACTTGCCACGACGTTCGCTTGGTCCAATGGATCACCATGTTAACTAATTATATTAGTGTGTTCCGCTGTGTAGTCTTGCTGGAGATCTCTTCCATATTATTGCGTTAGGAGGACAAGCCACGTATAAATACTGATTTGATTCTTAAATGATATTTGTTCTTAAATGATGCTATTCAATTTGAAGACGTTTACGTTGATTCTAAAGTATGTGCAAGTTTTTAATTAATGTATTCAATGGGTAATGAGAAGTACTTGGGTCACCCATTTATGCAACCTAAAAGCAAAACATAGTTATAAAGTAAAAATTGATTAAAATTTTTGACCAATTTGGATATTGAAAATGTTGGTTACTTTATATGAGTTACGGGCCCTTACAGTTTACATTGAACTCTGTGGGAAAATGTTAATTTTTCCTTAAATTTTTCAACAGAATGACGGGGCATCAAATATCGATTGGTCTCAAATTTCTATAAAAAAAATATATTTCTTCAAATTTCGCTGAAAAAATCAAAAGTTCACCAATTAGTTTTTCTGCAATAATTTTTTTCAGTATTTTTCATCAAGGGAAGATATCTCATAAACACGACTCTTTTCAAAATATTCTTCTTTCGATATCTTCTAGGCTAGTGCAAAAGGTTTTAAAATATCATATAACACAGAAAGATATTGAATGATAAATAATCTATTTTCAATGACAAATATGGATAATGACCATATCCCTTTATACAGCACAAAATCGACAATTCAGAAAATCAGAAACCGAAGGCATACAAAATCAGGATAAAACAGGAACCAAAGCAAAGTTAAGAAACAAAAACCTCCACCATATGAAAAGAAGCGAACTCCCAATATTGAATGTTCCAAATGTTTTGGCATAATTTTCTTCATTACCCATCGAATACCTTAAAAGGTATTTGAAGTACTTTTCTTTAGTTCATGTTGGTAGGATAACATTTTAACAGCACTGTAGAACATATTCCGTTTTGAAATTACTTGCAGACGGAAAAAATTAAAAAAGGAGTTTTAGCATTTTTAGTGATACTTGAAATTTTTTAAAACTGTCCAAGATTATTTCTACTTGTAAACCTAGGCCTTCATGTATCTGCGGTTTCTGCAATTTAACCATTGTTGATTATTGCTATTAAAACGAACTCAAAATGAATGACCACCAAATTTATCGATTCTGAATTTTAAGAAATATTTCTTACAAGTTTTTTATACATGTATGTGTATTATTGTTAAAAATGCGCAAAAGGCATAAGTGACAAAGGAACTGACAGATTCGATATCAAATCATGTAAGCTGTTCAGCTCAGGCCGATCCGAAATTTTGACCAGTGAACGTTGTTATTTATTCCCATCCTTGACTTTTTATATGATATGATTCATGGGAAAAAAGGAATATATAATTGTCTGGAATATTCACTCTTTTAGCGTCTGTCAGTACCTGACATTATGTCATGGATAAAGATATAGTTTGAATAGGGTATCTTTTGCACTGTGTGAAATTCCTTTGGGTCAGAACGTTTGAATTTTCGCTGAAACGCATCACATAAATGGGATAAAGAAGATCCTGACTAAGTCTTATGCCAAATTCTTATCCTGTCAGAATATAAAACATCAATGGCGACTAGGTCAGTTTGAGAACTTCTAGGAATGAACTATTCTCATACATCGTTCAAAATTTTCTCTCCATGAATCAGAAAAGACCATGCATTGGAAGTCAATTATTCACCTATTGACACGTACTTGCTGTAACTCCGATGAAAATTCAGATATTGTAATCTACGGGAAGTAGTCCAAATGCAAATGAACTGGGGGCTCCGACTATGGTCTTTTCGTGCTGCAGTTTATTCCTCTGGTAATTGTAAAAACAATTCTCATGATGTACGTTTTTTTTACCATAAAAGATATTTTTACCAATACCGATTTATTTTTACTCTTTACAGCAACATTATACTATTAGATATACTTATAACATATTCTATATATATTTGTCATTTCCATTTTTAACTCTTGAAGTGTTATTCAACATTACATTTAAGTATAAACATATTAACTTTGTTCTACATGTTACGGTATAAGTATTTTACAATATTATTATCTTTTCCAATCAAACAGTACTTTGTTGAATAAATTGTTGATTTTGTACAATCATCATCTCACGTCTTTTTTTATTATTTGTTTAAGAAATAACAACTAGCTAGACGTGGTTTGTCGTCCAGTAATTCCCCGAGTCGCGTGAACCAATCAATTTATCACCAGGCCGCCAAGCGGCGAGGTCATAATTTGATTGGTTCATGCGACGAGGAGAATTACTGGACAACAAATCACAGCAAGCTAGCTATTCTAATCTTGTTCTGTACGAGTTCTATGGCACGTGAATAGGCGGAGCTTGGTGGACTGGAAGTTTGTTGGAGATTTTAAACCAGGCGAGTTCTATATTACATGTAGGGAGAAAATCTCAAGTCATGTTAATATGAGTTCATTGTTTCTTATTTCGAATGTTCTGGTACAAAAGAAATGAGTGGATCTCCATCAACACCCGGATACAGTACCAACAACAAAACCCCAAAACACAAAGCAGACACGCACAGAAAGAGACGCAAATGGTACAAGAAACGCCAAATCACATAGAAACATAAGATATGAAACATTCAAAATCAGAACTTACGATGTTTAGTCAATACATCTCTAGCATAGCCCGTTTCCAATAGACCATGGCCATATACCAAATTCCATATCTAACATACTGGTATCTTCCGAAATGGAAGTAACCGGATGTTATATTGAATTGAAGCGACGGGTGTTGCATGCAAGCAGGAGATGCTGACTCTTCCTGGGCACCTGATCTCATTCCAATACAATGCGAATTCGCTTCTTTTCATGTGATGGAGATTTTCTTTTTTTTGTTTTTTGCTTAGATTCCGGTTTTATCCTGATTGTATTTGCCTTCTATTCGGTTTATTATCATCTGAATTATCGATCGTCTATTAAGATATGGTCATTGTCCATATTTGTCATTATATTTAAAGTTACCTTGTTACAAATTTTTATTAAAATCGGTTCATTTTCTTTTAATATTGGACATCAAATACGGCTTGTAACGAAAAAACATACTTTTGTCTAATGTTGAGTACAGTGCAGTAACTCGGTTCCTGCATCAACAAGGTAACACAGGTAAGATTCACGTCGAGTAAGATGCTGTTGATTGGTTTTCTTTGCAATCTTATGTATAAGATAAATTCTTCGTAACGGATCTTGCTACGTCTTTCGTATATTCTGGACATAATTTATACAGATTTTGCCATACTTCACGGTTTGGATTGAGGATCACTGAGGAGGGTTTAATTCCTGAAATGTGCATGTCAGGTCCATGCTGTAAAATCTACTTTGAAATAATGCTAATGAATTTGAATGACAAATATGGATAATGGCCATATCCCTATATACAGCACAAAATCGACAATTCAGAACATCGGAAACCGAAGGCATACAAAATCAGGATAAAACAGGAACCAAAGCAAATAAACAAAAAACCTCCACCACATGAAAAGAAGCGAACTCCCGATATGGGAGTGAGACCAGGTGCCCAGAAAGATTAAGCATCTCTTGCTTGCATGTAACACCCGCCGCTTCAATTCGGTAGAACTGTCACATCCGTTTACTTCCATTTCGGAAGAAATAGAGTATAATCTTTGGTTGGATGGTTCAAATGGTCTATGACAGAATATCATGAATCATTCTGGAGAGTGGGACATCATAGCGTATGACGAGTTCCCCATATCGACCGTAGAACTTCCTCAGTGACGATGTTAGTCGGTCACAAACATATCCCTGACTGCGAAGCTTAACTGAAAGACGCCTAGCTCTCAGAACAACATCCGTATATTTGGTACTTGCTCTGGCAGAGCGTATCAACTGAGATATGAACACGCCATAAGCAGGCGATGAACGGATGTTGCTGCTATGAAAAGGAAAGTTTGTAATGCTGAAATTGAAGTCGTCACGTTTGTCATAGAGTGAGGTATTCATGTGACCATCAGACTAACATTTGTACTACTTGGTGAATGACAAATATGGATAATGACCATATCCCTGTATACAGCACACAATCGATAATTCAGAAAATCAGAAACCGAAGGCATATAAAATCAGGATAAAACAGGAACTAAAGCAAACAAACAAAAACCTCCACCACATGAAAAGAAGCGAACCCCCGATATGGGAGTGAGACCAGGTGCCCAGGAAGAGTAAGCATCTCCTGCTGGCATGCAACACCCGCCGCTTCAATTCGGTAGAACTGTCACATCCGGTTACTTCCATTTCGGAAGACATAGAGTACAATCTTTGGTTGGATGGTTCAAATGGTCTATGACATTCACTATTCTGGAAAGCGGGACATCATAGTGTATGACGAGTTCCCCATATCGACCGTAGAACATCCTCAGTGACGATGTTAGTCGGTCACAAACATATCCCTGACTGAGAAGCTTATCTGAAAGACGCCTAGCTCTCAGAACAAAATCCGTATATTTGGTACTTGCTCTGGCAGAGCGTATCAACTGAGATATTAACACGCCATAAGCAGGCAATGAAGGGATGTTGCTACTCAGAAAAGGAAAGTTTGTAATGCTGAAATTGAAGTCGTCACGTTTGTCATAGAGTGAGGTGTTCAAGTGACCATCAGTGTCGTAGGACAACATTATGTCCAAATAGGATGCTGAATTATTTGTCTCGGTAGTTTCTTTGACTTCAAGCTCCGAAGGATGGATACTGTTCAGGTAATCCGCGAATTTTGGATTATTGATGGTCAACACATCGTCTATGTATCTGTAAGTGAAGTTGAAGTCAGAAGCTAAGTATCTTTTCCCTTCAGAGATCAGAGATTGAATGAATTCAGCTTCGTACGAGTAAAGGAAAATGTCGGCAAGGAGTGGGGCACAATTGGTCCCCATTGGAATTCCGACAATTTGCTGGAAGACCTTCCTCCAAACACCACAAAAATGTTGTCGATCAGAAAATTTAACATCTGAATAATATCTGTTTCAGTGTACTTATTGTCAGAATCTGACTTTTCTTTTACAAAGTAGGTTTAGTCATAGTTAACAACAATAAATTTGTATTTGCAATTACCGCTCTTACTTGTAAACGCATGACTTATAATTTTAGCGAGTCTTTCTTTCAATTAAGAATGTGGAATTGTAGTGTAAAGTGTCGAAAAATCAAAGGCTTTGATCGAATGGACTCTACTAAAATGAGTGGATTTCAGATGTTCTTAAAGTTCCTTCGAATTCTTTGAAATCCACATCTGGTTGATACCACTGCGAGAATATACTGTCGAACAATATTTTTGAAGCCCAGATTTGATTTCAGATAAAACTTTGGTGAGTAAGATCGATACAGATTTGGTAGAACATTAGGAAGAACCAGCGATGAAACGTTGTTTGTACGGATTCTTATGCATTCTAGGTATGCAATATAAGTATGGTAAATCTAAATCTAAATTGTTAGTGTCGAAGCCAAAGGAAGTAAGAGCTGATTTGTGGTTATCTATTATTTCAGAGGCAGAATGTCACTGCTGGTAGACAATGAGTCCCCGAGAGCACATGTAGCCAAGTTCGATCGATTTCGGTTGGTCGTTTCTTCAAACGCTTTCGAAAATTTATATCTAAAAAGTGTCTCTAATTTCTGAAACATTGGTCCCGTAGCATGAGATCCTAGCCATCTTGCTACGTTTTAGGTATAGTTTTTGGGTATATTTTGGACATAATTTTCACTCTTTTTCGTCATGCTTCACTCTTTGGATTGAGGATCGCTGACGAGGGTTAAATACCCGAAACGTGCATGTCTGGTCCATGCTACAGATTTATCTGCTTTGAAATGAGGCTGATGAATTTGAAGACGTTTAACATTCATACAGAATAAAATCTTCAATATAAGCATCGAAAATGCGTCAGAATCATCAAACGCCTTTTATACCGTGGATATGATCCTAATGTCACCAGACGGACACTAGGCTTGGTACTTGACAAATCTACAGTCTTGTACAAACGCATCCTTGAGACTTGCACTCTGACTGACTGTGACGACGGGACTCCATGACGGGCCCTGTCCAAACCTCTTAAGAGAAGACAGGGCCCCGACCACATGTCCTCTCTGAATGTCAGTCGGGCTCCTCGGGTGATTACATACATGAGCTCGCTACAGCCGGCAGAGCACGGACTGTTTTACGCATGCCCTCTTTTTATATCCATTTACATATTCATCTGTGTCTCTGGGGCCTCTGCGTTTCGCGGTCTTCTTTGTGTGATGTCATCTTACAGTGAGGAGGTTGTTTTACACCACAATTGTACGTTCTTCGAGACCTCTGGGTAATTAAAGAAGTGAGAGGGTTGTGCGCACGTAATCCAGGATAATCACACCATTTGCTACTTGCGTGACAGATGGCCGTCCAAAGTCGGCACCGGTTACCCATTGGTCTCGTCGGTTTATGTGTAGTCTTTTGTGTTTGATGTTTACATGTCGTGTGTCTCTTTTCCGTATCGTGCTGTACTCGTCTTTTGTGTTTTTGCATCGGGTGTTTTGGTGTTTTACTGTTGATGCTGCAACGGGGTCTTGTTGGAGATCTCCTCCCTTCTCTTCATAGTATAATTTCAAGGTGCCTTTTTTTGCTCATCAGTGATGCTCGAGATCGAGAAAACACCATATAATTACAAATCATTAAGAGCAAAAGTCTGCGCTTGACCTTGAATGACAAATATGGAAAAACATTATCCCTATCAAGAAGTACGAAATCGTTTATCGAAAACATCATCTAACCAAGGGCATACAAAACCAGGGTAAAACCAGAACTAAGGCAAAGGAACAGAAATAAAAAATATGTATACCATATGAAGAGAAGTGAACTCCCTGCGAGGGAAAGAGATCAGGTGCCCAGGAAGAGTGAGCATCTCCTGCTTGCGTGCAACACTTGTCACTTCAATGCGGTAGAAAGGTCACAATCGGTAACTCCCACAAAGGCAGACAAACTGGAATGTCATATGTCATTGATGTCTATGAATCTGCAGAGGACAGGGCTATGCAATCAGGAATATACCCCTCAGTTTTAGATTTTTTTAATTTAATTTTGTGAAGGAGCATTTACAAATTTCAAGTCACTGTCGAAACAATCAGAAGACGAGGCCTTTTTTGGACGTGCTCTGGAGGGCACCGGCGAAGTAATGTATTGCAAGGTTTATGATCTGGTCTGCTCAGATAGACGAATTCATATGGGAGATATAGCACAACATAATGCATTTCCTTTCCGTTTATCTTTTAAATTCAAGAACGGAATTACAGCATGGTTCTATACTTTTGATAAAGTATGCCAGTAGTTGAAGTAAATATTTTATTTAAACAATTCACCGATATTCCTGAGATCTTGTATTAAGGATAAAATTGTTAGTATACCGACCTATGGTAAACGGATTAAAATGGATACTTATAGTCGTGCCCTCATACTGCAAACCGAACTGATCTATAAACAAAGTAAAAGAAAGGAGTGGATGTCAAACAAGACTCCTTTGCAGTAGACATAGTAATAATACCGAAGGGTTCCAACTCTATACCTCCTTGAAGAAAATTTCAAACCAGTTTTCATGCACCAGACTCGTGTTTCGAATAGTAAATTCTCATCAGTAATGCTTTCAGCCAAAATGCTTTTAGATACATAGATGACGTGTAGTCCATCAATAATCCAAACTTTAAGGACAATCTACATGAAATTTATCCTTATGAACTAGAGATCAAGGAAACAACAGAGAGAGTAGATCCGCTTCGTACTTGGATATACTTCTATCTTTCGATGCAAACGGCCATTTGACCACTTCACTGTATGACAAGCGTGACGATTTCAGTTTCCACATAATTAGCTTCCCTTTCATGAGTAGCAACATTCCGTCTTCTCCTGCATATGACGGTACGCCAGGGCATGTTCCAAATATGAAGATTTCATCATTTGAGCCAGACGGCTGGCAAGTAAGCTACTTGTTTAGGGTTATATTGCACAACAATGAAATCATCATTGAGGAAGTTCTTCGGTTGCTGCGGGGATATAATAAAAGTATATCAGATCCCCCTTTCCAGAATGATCAATGCTTTTATGCAGTGTGATTGAATGGCTGTCATCATCACCAAAGCAAGACATACTTACCTGATATGTACATCAAAATGTACATCGAGACACTCGCCGAATTTGACAGGTTTCCATGGAGCTGTTGCGACGGGTGTTGCATGCAATCAGGAGACGCTGACCCTCCCCGGCTACCTGGTCTCACTTCGGAATGTTGTTCATTCCGGGGCTCGCAACCGTTCCGATTGGAATTTTCAAGATTTGGCCTTGCCTTCTCGATTTTGAGACTGGATGACTGCTAGGTACTTCTTTGTTGTTTATTTCATACGCCGCCAAAAACACCTTAAACACCGAAACACCCCTTTGTCAAACACGGAGTATACAAGCACAGTAAAAGACACAAAAGGGAAGGGACAAGGAAGACCAGAAAGTAATTTAACATAAAAAAATTCATAAACCAACTAAACGAATGCGCAATAGGTGCCGACTTTGAACGGCCTCTTCCTACCTTAGTAGCAACTGGCAGAGTTATCCGGATCACGTGCGCACAACCTCCAACTTTTTGGGTTACCAAGTGGTAAACATAGCGAAACATAAAATATATTTTGGCAATCAATGAGTCAAAGTCAAACCAGAAACTCAAATTAAAATTTAAGAATAATAATCAATGCAGAGAGAACATAAAAGCTACATCACCAAACAAAACAAATAAAGATCTGCAAACAAGTCAAACTGAATCCCGAATAGAGATAATAGCAGGTACCCGATAAGAGATTGCATCTCTTGATTAGGTTTCCGATTAGTTGACTTGCCTTCAGAACAAATTGTCTTGCTTGAGCTTGATTTCGGAGAGTGTATCAATTGCCGTACAAATATACCATAGCAAGAAGAAATGAATTGTATTGCGTATTCTAAGAAATAATGTATCATCAATAGTGCTAGAGGCTGATATTCAAATCATTATATATGAAGAAGGAATTGTTCATATGACCTAAGATATGTGAAAAAGTCATCTGAGAACAGAGTAATATATTCCAGAAGATACGATTTGACTTATGAATTCATTAAATTTAGTAACACCTCATATAGAAATATATTTCAAGTCATTAAGAAATATCTTAAACGAAAGCGTCCGTTATCTCCATCTCAAAGAGTTCAACAGCAGAAATACCAGCCTAGGTTTTTGAAATATAAGTTCTAAGGTTATATCCCCCGTTCATCATTTATCAAACGCATTTCAAACGCATTTGAAAATTTCTGTTTACAATATTGTCTCAAATTTCTAAAACCTGAGTCATGTAACATCAAATCCCAGCCATCTTGCTATGTCTTTCGGTATATTTAGGACATAATTTTCACAGATTTTGGCAATATTAGATTGTTTAGATTTAGGATCACTGACGAGCGTTAGATACCCGAAACGTGCATGTCTGGTCCATGCTGTAAATCTATCTCTTAAATGATGCTAATGAATTTGAAGACGTTAAACGTAATGAATTTGAATTCGAAGACGTTAAACATTTGTACCACTCGGTGAGTGTCACTGCTGGTGGACCAAGAGTCCCCGAGGGCACATGTAGCCAAGTTCGATCAATTTCGGTTGGTCGTTTCTTAAAGGCATTTGAAAATTTCTGTTTACAAAATTTTCATAAATTTCTAAAACCTGGGTCCTGTAGCATCATATCCCAGCCATTTTGATACGTCTTTCGGTATATTTAGGACATAATTCTCACAGATTTTGGTCATATTACATTGTTTAGATTGAGGGTAAAATACCCGAAACGTGCAAGTCTGGTCCATATATCTGCTCTAAAATGATGCTAATGAATTTGAAGACGTTAAACATATATGTATTTCAACAATAGGTATCGTGGAAGAAAGTATCTTTTTCAAACGTCGTCCTATTTTTGAAGTCTTAAAGCATTAAAGTTGCTTAAATAATTTATCGATCCTCGTTGGACTTCTCCTTGAATTAACAAATTAGATTGATCCTTAAATGTGTTAAAGGGTATTCTACAAAACAGCATTACAAGGACATTGAAGTTGTATGTTATAAAATTAATTATCAGAATGATAAAAGAAAATAATTCAATATTTATATAATCAATTAATGAGCTTTCTTTTTTTTTTTCTTTTTTTTTTTATTCTTATTATTTTAATTTCGTTTCTTTATAATTTGTTTTATTCAGTTCTAATTTATTTTTCATTATTATTTTTTTTTTTTTTTCGTTTGGGTTGGTCATCTGTTCAGATTTAGATGTAAAAAAGTAAACTCGTTGATACAAATCAAAAGTAAAGTAAACTGTTAAATTACAGAAATATCACAAATTTATTCAATCTGAGTTCGATATGATATTGCTAGGTTACAGAGGACACTATTATATGTCTATATGGTAACGTCGACTCTTCACAAAACCGCAAATTGTTATCATTTTCATTAATGCAATGAAATCTTGAATAAATCTTTTCACAAGATTAAGATATATATTCCTTTCAATTAATTTTCTGCTCTGACAACTCTTAAATGATGGTAGACAAAATGCAGTGATATTGGATCTTTGTCAGATTATGCGTGGTCCATACCTTTACACGTACAGATACAAATAGCGGCGCTGGTAACATCTGGCTGGGGAAATATCATCTAAGATTTTACCTTCCTATTAGTCGTAATATCTCTAATCGATCTGAGAATCCCATACGAAGGGACAATATACACCAATGGTCTTATATCCCTTTGCACACCTTCTGTAAGAAAAAAAATCCCTCTTAGTCTGGATTAATCATTTGTCATGATTTATTCACAGGTGGATATGATGTAACGCTCTGTTGAAGAATTGAACGGACTTCAAGTAAGTGTTTAGGGTGGAAGTAACCTTTCCTTGAATATTTTTTTTTAATTTTGATGTTGTTGCTAATAATAGGCACTGTGACAAAATTAGGAGGAGCTCCCTCGAGAAAAAATTAAACTTGATTTTAGTTTAGATTTAGAAATACATTGTAAGAGGAGGACACTTTATTTAGTCTATTTTGAATAACTTTGATTATCACTGATTAGGAATAAACATCAAAGAGAAGGGAGGAGATCTCCAACAAGACCCCGTTGCAGCATCAACAGTAAAACACCAAAACACCCGATGCAAAAACACAAAAGACGAGTACAGCACGAGACGGAAAAGAGACCTAACCGTTATTCAGTCTCGAAATCGAGAAGCATCACCCGAAACGTGAATGTCGGCTTCGTTGCAAGTGGAAAAGTTTTTTTTTTTTCCACAGACTGCTTTCTGACTGCAGACTTTTCATTCTTATCCTGAGCACCAGTTACTGTTCACTATAGGTGGTTTTCTCTCTCTCTCTCTCTCTCTCTTTTTTAAATATATTAATTTTTGTTGATATATCTCAGGGTAATTTATGAAATAAAGAAACATTGTTTGATAAGTTTACCGATCTAGCAAAGAAGGATAGTATCTCTTATTCGTAGTTAACGTTTTTATGTTATATTAAATTTTATGCCATATTATTTCTCTGATCTCACTTCGGAATGTTGTTCATTCCGAGGTTCGCAACCGTTTCAATGGGAATTCTCACGATTTTGCCTTCCCTTCTCGACTTTGAGACTGAATAACGGTTAGGCACTTCTTTGACGTTTATTCTCTGAAAATCAGACATGAGTTCTGAAAAAATGATTAAGACTTAGTTTACTAATCCTTTATTTATGAATTCAATGATTTTTAAAGGTTAACATTAAGACTCACCCGGTTTTGATTTAATGTAGCATGATCAATTTGGCCGTCTAGTTTTATCTTAAATCGATGAATACCCTTTTATCGTATACAATATTACATCATGCATCCAATTGACTTTGATGTAAAGGGCATACTGAGAGGTAGGTGTAGAAATTGATAAGAAAAAGATTTTCTATCGGATATTTTCATCAATGTTCCCTTTAATCGATTAAAAATTGTACTTTGGTATTGCTTTAATAAATGTTTACTTATTATGTTTTGCATAAGTCACAGCTAAAAAAGAAAAAAAAACATAAAGACGATGTCCAGGGTCACGATATATTTTCTAATTGCTAAAATTTTTGAAGTTTATTGTAAAAAAAATCAATGAGAAAGATAATTGGTATTTCACAGAAAGAAAAAGTATATTTTGAATAAAGGCGCTAAAACTTAAATAAAGCATGCGAATATACTGGTTTATGTTTTTCATGATTAAAAAAAAACGTTGTTATCGTTGAAAAATGATGTCCAATTTATCAAGAGTAATAAAAGGACCAAACAAAGTTCTTGAGACATTTTACCGAAGGGTGTTTAAAAATAAATCAAAATTGTAGTAATTCGACTGTCCATTTTTCGCTATTTCGTTCTTTTTTATTCCTTTCTTTTTATCTCCATGGCGATATATTTTGTTTTCATTTTATTTATTATATGAATAACATTTTCTGTTTAAATGTAGTAGTCTTTTTTCATTATAACTTCATTTTTTCTCTAGATTTCTTGAGAAACCTAAGAATTCGTATCGATTTATGGTGATATATCGTCTGTTTATCTTCCTCTTTTCTCTAATCTGATTTTCTTTCCTTTTGTTTTATTTGTTTTGTTTTTCCTTTTAGTCTTACTTATTCACACTAATCTTCACTACAGGACTTTATTTGACTTTATCATATACCGGTAACTTTTGGGAACATGAGTATCAAAATTTGAAACGATGCAATAATCCACTAGGTCGGCGTTTGTTAAGGTATTAGATGTATAATAAAAAATCATACCCAAAATGTTTAAATTATGTGTATAAAATATTTAATATTTTTCTATTATTTTTTTTTCACGAACTTTTTTACCATGATGATAGGGTCATATTTTGGAGTTATCTCCCCTTCATAGAGAATACTTCAAAAATTAATTGCGAATTATCTTAACGGTGAACTTGAGATTTTTCGGTGTTTTTTGAGAAATATAAATTTCTAGAATTTTTCATCCATCCATATTTGAGTCCCCGTCACTTTCTTGAAAAATATGACTGAAATAATAGTTTTTCCAAAGGCTTCAAAGTAAACTACGAGGGCAAATAACTCTTATAGGAACTTAGAAAAAAGCATCCTGGTGAAAAAAAATCAATATCTTTTTTTTTATATTAAAACTATGTCATTAGTTTAGAATTTAAAACTCAATAAATGGGTGAATCAATTTTCTCTCATTATACATCTAATGCCTCAATCTATATTTATTGATATAATGTTTGATATGTACTGTCGTTCATATATCAATAAAGTGTTAAACGTCTTCAAATTTAATAGCACCTTTTAAGAACACATAAATTTATAGCATGAACCAGACATGCACGTTTCGGGTACGTAGCCCTCGCCAGTGATCCTCAATCTAAACAATGTAATATGGCCAAAAAGTGTGAAAGTTCAAAATTGTAACGAAAAACGTAGCAGGATGGGTGGGATTTGATGCTTTCAGGACCCATACCATGTTTTAGAATTGTCAAGAAATTTAAATAACAGAAACTTTCGAATGCGTCTTAGAAACGATCAACCGAAGTTGATCGTTCTTGGCTACATATGCCCTCGGGGACTCCTGGTCCATTATTATCTCTTTATCTCCGACAACTTGTTCCCTTTTTCTCTCATGCATGTATTTCCCCCATGATTACTGATAAAACTGTGAAGTGTTGGGTATAGCCACTTTTTCTTATAAGAAGTATATGTCTATTGGAGATATGAACGTTATTTTCTGGTCTTTCGTATTTCGTATTGGTGACTAGATTGGTCTACATGGTATAAGAGTTGGAACACTTCGTTTTTCTCTTAAAAAGACTTTGATTGTCGAGTTAACTTGACTTTCCGATTACTTTTTGACAGTAAATCTCGAAATTTGCCTATTGAAGTCGTGGACAAGGCAAGCGGTAGGCATAATTTAATGGAATATTTTTGTATTTCTCCGGATTATGAAGAAGAAAAACGCACTTTAGATTATGCTTTAAATCGGAAAGTTCACAAGGCCCTTTACATATTTCATGTGAAAAAAACCAAACAAGTGTCTGATGCATCAAAGTAACTTTGAAATTTTATTCAAGAATATAACGAGTGCACACTTCAATTTCTTTCTCTTTTTTCGGATTTTTTAAAAACACATTACAGAAGAAAGAGTAAAACCTTTATGTAGAAAGTTTTGCGATGTACTAATTTTCGCTATATTCGCAAGCTATTTGCAGAAAAAATGAACCGTCATGAATATTCATAAAAATACGTAAATGTTCCAACACTTTACCTTCTTGAAGAAAATTTCAAATCTATTCTAATGCACCAGACACATGTTTTGAACATTAAATTCTCATCAGTGATGCTTCTGGTGGAACCACCAAAAATCATTTCAGTAGCGTCCTTATTACTTTTTTGAATTTAGATTTGTATGTTTACATAACAGAGAGTGCGCGGATCCAAATTTTCTGTAGGGTCGATTCAGTAGCATATCCAAATAAAATTT